>JANHGL010011784.1:3249-22209 GCA_024611195.1 Ceyx melanurus | reverse complement strand
GGCTGCTCAGAGCCTTGGCCAACCTCCCCTGCAATAGCTCCAGGAATGGGGCCTCAACCACCTCCCTGGGGAGCCTGTTCCACTGATCCACCACCCTCAAGGTAAAAGTACTTCCTGATACCCAGTTTAAATCTAATGAAGCTAGTGGGAGTTCTGCAGCTGACTACTGGTGATAGGAAGGCAGGTCCTCAGTGTTTACCTGTCATAGTGCTTATAAAGCAAAACAATTTGCCTGCACCTAGGGTAGCACTGCCTTTATCACCGTATGCTGTGCCAGTTCTGTCCCTTATCATCTACTCTGCAGCTTTTACCATGGTTTCCCAGAGTGCTGCTTTGTTGTAGAAGGCAGGTAACAAAGAAAACATGTAAAGATCATAGTTTCAGAGATCCTTTGCAGGTATTGCTGAAGGAGGGTTACCAAATCATATTCATTTGCTTTTAGCATGTGCAAATCAACTCACATTTCAGGTAGAACTTGCATATTTTATTTATATAGTCTGACATAATGTTACAAAAGCATTTTTTAAGAGCTCAGTCACTTTCACCTCTGGGATTTTTGAGCTAGGTTGTTAATGTCAGGACTACCTTGAACCATGTTTTAGAAACAGACAAATGTTCCCTTCTTCAAAGCAGGGCACAACAAATGCCATTGAAGAATAAATAGCAATATTTGGTTGCTGAGCTACAGATGTAAAGAAAACATGATTTAAAGAGTTTGGGGGGTTGTTTTTGTTGTTGTTCGGTTTTGGTTTTATGATTGATTTTATTATTATTAATTTTATTATTATTTATTTAACCACTGGAGAAGCACGGTTGTGCTTTTTGTGAAAAATTATTAAATGGGCCACTTGATGTATATGTATAGAAACAAGGTCCCATGCAACAGCTAAAATTCCTGTTCTCTTGTATGTATTTTTTAATGAGAAAGGTACCAAAACCTATGAAATAGCTTGGGCACTGAGGGTGAAAATGAAATGTTCTAACATAAGGAGAAACAGTTACTTAAACCTCCACAATTTTAACGCATATCTGCAGCTGTGAATTTAGACAAAATTTCATTAACCGTTGCAACCAGTGTCCCAACACAGGTCTGTTTTTTTCTCATCACTCAGCATGCTTTTTTTTCCCCTAAATTAAAGTGCGTTTTATTGCATTTTGTTATAACAGCTGACAGAATAAAACAGATACTAATACCTTTCACAAACATGTGATTCAGGCATTCACTTAACACATGCATAGAAGTGGGCTTACTAACATGCTTCAGTCATACACAGTCAGGTCTAACACAAAAAGTGTTTTTCTCATTTCCAAATACAAACATTTCTTGCTGAAAAAAAAGAGTGAAATAACAGATATGGAAGTTGTAAAGCACAGAGCTCTTGTGATATTACAATAGCACATACCTCCTGAAGATGTGTGTCTTTGCTTTCTGAATCCTGGAGTTTTACAGCTTATAGTTTGACAAATGGTAAGCTCCACGTATCTTTTTTTAGGCATATTTCAGTCTATTCCTTATAATTTAATCAATTAAGACAAATACTGTGGTATCTGTTTGTTCCTTTGATGTAAATACTGTAGCTAGGAAGAGGCAAGACTCTTTAGCTAAGAAGCTTTGTGGGATTAATAATTTATTCTGCAGGTATAATAGATCAAGGAAGGTAACTTAAGTAAGCTTGCAAATAATGCAACTAATACAACTAATTAAGTGACCCAGAAGCATCAAACTGGCATTTGATATTTGAGGTATGCATAAAAGATTAATTTCTACCACAAATCAGTTATTTATATCATATATATGTAGAGTTATTATGGTACATGGTTCTTTATAACTGAAGTCACATTTGACCAGCTTTACATAAAGTTTCAGAAATATGATTCTCTCACACCTATTGCATATGAAGGCTAAAAGCTGGTTAATTTTGTCTCACTACAGTGTTTCCTATGTTTAAATGTTAATCATGAAGCTCCAATTAGAACATGGAAGAATTTACAGATTTAACAGAATGTCTATGTGTTTCAGCACAATAGCAATTTACCAGTGTGAATATCAGTTACTTTTCAAATTTATTCAGACCGTTCAACTAACAGATCATAATTCCCATTGCTTGTTTTTTAAAAAAAAAGTCTCCATAATTTCCAATAATGTTTGAGAAGAAGTGCTCCAGGCACCAGAACTTGCAGCATAGTCACAAAACCTGAATAAACTATAGCTTTCTAAAACTTTTCACTTAATATATTTGGATGCTAAAATGGAGAAGACTTTTGTTATTCATATTTTAGCAAGTCTCAAAATACATTTAAAATATAATTAATTTAATAATGATACTTACTCCTAAATCTTTGTATCACACTTGGAAGCATGCCCTTTTTAGCATTATTTACTGAGAAAAAAAAAAAACCTGGCATGCTGGTAATCCCATAAAAGATGATAAATGCAATGAAATTCCTAGGTTTCACTTCAATACTTGTAGGGAAATCCTCTGCCACACCAAAGACTGCCCCAGCCACAGCAGCACTGGGAGAAGTGTGTAGCACTTCCAAAGCACTTCCTCATTACACCCTGGCAAAAGGGTTTACAACTGAACAACTACGAAAAAACATGCTGGGTGTGCCGCAAATACGGACAGACCCAATCTGCCCGGCAGCACCTCAGGAGGAGGGAATGATGAAGCGTGGCCGCCTTGCCACTCGCTATTCCTGCTCTACCCACAAAACAGCTGTCCATTACAGCAACACGCCTGTAACTGTGGAGGCTTTACAGCAGATCTAATTGTTTAGCTGTTCAAAAACATCATTTTTTTTCTTGTTTGTACTTCTGTGCTGGCAAGGCCAGCTGGCACCCTGCCCAAGACCCAAACACCGTTCTGACCAGGCTGTGTTCCTGGATCACCCTCCCTCGATGTGACTGCAGCTTTTGTTCTCGCCAAATTTGAACATGCTCTTTAAATATTGTTTTTCTACCTGCTTCTATAAACCTAGCCGTTTAGAAAATATGTACGTTAAGTACAAGGCGTTTGTAGCCCACCACTTGCTTCTGTAAATCGAGATCTCACTGTAAAAGCCTTCCCAGGAAGCCGGTATTACCATCCTGTTGGGGACACCGGTTTTCCAGGCAATAGCTGGGACCACAGTTCAGGGATATTTTATCTTGCCCTGCCATCTCCCGGCAAAGAGTTCAATTACAAATAAACGGTGAGGAAAGCTGCCCCGCAAAGCGGCAGCGCTGGGAACAAAGCCGAGCTCCGAAATGGCGGTTTCTGCCGACGGCCAGTGGGGAAGGGCAGGTTTCCCTACCCACCTTGTCGCTCCGGCGTATGGGACATCTGCATTTCAGTTTAGACGTCGTAAAGAGCAACGTGAAAAGCCAGCTCCATGGTTTCTGGTCAGTGCATGTGGCTCGAAGACAGAGAGTTGAAAATAGGTGCTCAGTGATCTTTCACACAGGTCTTAAGTGTGGGCTGATTCTGCGGGATGGTTTAACCCAGCAAAGTGATCACACGTGGGGTCCATCTTCTAGGCTGCTACAAGGAAAAAGGAGAAACTGGAGAAATCTTTATTGTTGCCTCTGCAATGAGGACAGCAGTGAGCCTTAATGATTGCCAACTGCCTGCCTGCAGCATGCAAGGGAGTTGTTTTCAAAATTCCCTTCCCAAACTATTGTATCAGTCAGGCTTTATAATATGAAAGTGCATTAACTTTGTTGTTATATATATATATATGTGTGTGTGTGTGAGAGTTCATGATATACACTGTAATGTAATGAGGTAGTGGAATTTTATAGGGATTTTAGTATTGTTCATACTTAAGTAAAACTAAAAGGACAGCCAGTCCTTGGAAGTAAGGAATTCTCTTCTTGGACATTAGAGCTTGAAGGATAAAGGATACCCCATGACAACCAAGATAAGGCCAGCATCCTAGCCTCTCTGATATGTCTTTGAAACCCTCCCAGTGTTGTCTGGCATCACAGATAGTTACAGCAAGACTGACTCCAGGGACATCTGGATTAATAGACAAGCAACAAGAATGCTGCAAAAATATAGTTGTTCTGCAAAGTTCTATAGTGATTAATAGTTAATAGTGTGGGTGTAGTGATCAGTCAAATTGTGTTACATCTGAATCTTTGAAGGGTATACGAATGTGTAAAATCACATCCGGGGTGCCTCACATTCTCTGGGACACCTCATGTTTATGAATAAATATTTACCTATGTAATTCTGTATGTCGTGTCCTAGCTTCTCTCCTCAGTTGGCATGAGGAAGTTGCAAATTCTTATGACAGGTGAAGAAGATTGCGACCTGGCCTCTGTGCCCCTCTGTGTCTGAGTGGTGATGGAAATGGCTGATCTGTGATCATCCAGTGCCATTCTGTATTGTTTTTTCCCCATGTTTGGGGTATAGCTCAGTGTAAGCAATGTAAAGCACTTACCAGACCAATGACAACAAAGTCAAAGCCTGGGAAGCTAGCTTTAGGGGAGGAGAAAGTCATTTGGGACATTGTAAAAAAAAATAAATTTGGGACAAGTGAATTGGTTCCATCTCATGAAATGGGAAAGTAAAATACTAAGACTGAGGCAGGATGCCGAAAAGTGTGCTCAATTATTTTCTAACATACACGCTAAGTACAGACCAAACTGGGAGACACCCAGGTGCTTATGATGGAATCATTGACTTGCTGAGAGAGATAAAATTAAGGATGCTGAATTAGCTCAGCAGGCAGGAGATTAAAACCCCTTGCCAGCGCATGAACCAAACTGGGACTATAATGCAATCAAGCTGTTTGTGAGACAAGGCTCTGAAATTTCATAGAAGCTATCAGAACATGTGAGTAATGAGGGGTAAACTGGAGTAAAGTACAAGAATGCAGTTGGAAACCTGATGAGAATTTTAATGACATGCTTGCAATTAGTGTCTATGTGGATGAGATGGCCCTCAATATACAGAAATATTTTAAAGAACATATGCCCAGGTGGCAGGGAGAGACTTTGCAAAAGATTTTGAGTGTTTCTGTATTTGTATACAACTGACATGAAGATTGGCAGATTAAAGAAAGAAAAAAAAGTAAATGAAAAGGAAGAAGATTTGCTGGTGATGGCTTTAGAGAGGATTTTACTAGCAAGGACTGGGGAGTGAGAAGACCAAACATGGTCTGGATTAAAATTAGGAGTAGAGAGTAGTCAGCTGGGAAGGAATGCTAGAAGGGAGTGTTATTGTTGTGGAAATTAAGGACATCTTCAGAGGGAATGACCACTTTGGTTGCAGAAAAGGGCAAAAGAATAAAACTATCAATCAATTCTCACACCTTCCTATTTTCTGGTATCAAATACTTCTTTGGCTCTTTCCACTGATGGCTCATTTTTGTTATCTTCGTTCTGAAAATCTTTACAGTTTGAGGTTTCTACAAGTTATTGTTCTTTTTCCATGGTCTTTTCTTCTGCTAAGCTTCCTGGTGTTTCACTTTTCTTAGGACTTGTGTCTGTGAGGACAGTGTTTCCATTTGCAGTGATACCTGGGTGTGTTGATACTACTTTGGCTATGATGTCTGCTTCCTTCTGTGTGGGAGCCTCAGTGACAGTGGTATCACTCTCTAAATGTGTTTCATTTTTAAGCATAGCATCTTCTATTTTTTCCACATTCAGTCTCATCACTTTGGGACGGGATTTCAGGTTGGGTTTAGTTTTTTGTTTGTTTGTTTGTTTTTTTCTCTTGATTGTGACTCTAGGATGGGTACAGAATGTTTTGGTCTGCCAGCTCCATCCCTCACACTTGGTTCAGCACTTGTACCTGTTTCTGAGCCAATTGTTTCTGGAGCAAGGGCAAAAGTTTCTACCTCGTTCTGCAGAGGAATCTCACCAACAGTGATTTCTGTGCTTTTTACTCCAAGAGGCATAGAATCATTTTAGCCTTCCTCTCTCTGGACAGGTGCCCAGTGAACTCCTTTAGTACAAGCTTATTTTTCTAAGTCAGGAATTTCATCTTGTCTTTCAGGTTTAGCAGGGACCACAGGTATAGCTGCTTCTGTGTGCTCTGGTCCCACAGTTAGGGTTTTGCTCTCTCCTTCAAGTTTCACAGGCTCTTCAGCTGTAAGTCCCAAGGAAGAGCGTTCATCCGCTGTCTTGCTTTGCACCTGCAGAGAGTGGCAACAGACCTTTGAAAAAGGCTATGAGCCAAGAGTGTTCTGGGTGAAAAAGCACCAGAAGAAACAACCAAAAGGAGGAGGGTTATGGGATGAGCATGAGGTGTTGACCCTGAGATTAGTGGGTTACCAATATCCCATCTGGCGTTCAGTTTCTGAGGACACATTACATTAAGCAAGCAGCAGCCTAAAGCAAGGGACAGCCAACAACAATTGAAACAAAGACTAAACCAGAAAATGGTGGTGAGGTAGGGAAAAACACATCAGCCACAATAACTCCTGCACATGTAAATCTGGATAGTGGTGATGGAATTTAATTTTCCCCTTTTGCAGAAGTAGCTACAGTTGTATCTCTGCCTACAACTAAAGATACCATCCATTATGTATGGTACCATATAGATCACATGTATAGCTCAGATGTTCATATAACATCAGTCACATTGTGCTGTGCACAAGTCCTAAAGGCAATTGTTTGTTGATGAATCCCCTTGCATTCTAGCCAGTCCTCAGAGATTAGAGGAGCTAGGGGCAGCTGGACTTGGGTCTTAATAAGTATGCCAATTTCAAACATGTATAGGTCTGATTCCAGATACATGAAAAACCTTTGCTGTGGGTCCAATTGCATTAAGCAGTCAGATACATGTACAGAATGGCTTTGCTGTGACTTTAGGTCCACCAACCAGATGCACTGTCTGCTGTAGTTCCAGCTGCATTCACAAGAAGCAGTTGGATACACCAATAGTATGGTTTAGTTAAACTTGCAACATATACAGATTCTTTAAGATTGTTGGTGATGAATATACTAAGCTAAGTTGTAATTAGAAATGTAATCTTCTCAGGAAAAGCAAACAAAACATACATTGGTGTAGCTGATGCCCAAAGTCTTACCGAAAGGTGCCCCTTCTGGGGAGGGTGATGAGGAGAAACCTGTCAACCTGTCCTTACAGTTTAGTGCGGTGTTGAATTCTGGTCGCACCGAACAGGTCCAAGATAGGGCCAATCTACCTACCTCAGTTTTCTAATACTGTTTGAAGTGTGAATATGGGACTGTAGTCAAAACATTATTAAGTGGGGCTTTCAGTTGCACATACATTGCTTGATGGTCTTTTCAGCCTAGATGTCTTCTGCCAGGAACAGTTAACTGCTAAAAAAGAAGGAGAATGAGAAGGCCACACCTGGCCCCACTCCGCTTTCCTCCTCGGTGTCATCACAACACAGACCACTGGATCTGCACCCAGCCTCGGTGTCTGCTCTAGACACTAGATGCTTATCAGTAGTGATGCATTTCAATTGTTTCCTTCTTCTGTTTCCCACACATGCATACCATCTCACACTCCATTTTTGTAGGAATTTCATCCACCTCACTCTGCACACAGGCTGCTGCTTCCGGAGATCTCTGTGTGTGTTTCACTGGAAATGAACTTCAGTTGCTTCAGGCTGCACAGTGAAAGTCCTGGACAGTAATATTGCCACAACCTGGTCCTAAATTAGGTATAATATCTAACACTTTGTCACATTTTAGGGTCAGGGCAGCCCAGACCGATAACAGACGCTCTTTTTTAACCTCCCTCCCTCCCTCCCTCCCCAAAGGGGAAAAGGAAGAAAGGAGAGAGACATAGTGATTAGAAAATGAAACTAGAACAATTTAATGAAAATGAAAATAATAATAATGAAATATATACAAATATATTTCTTTACAGAGAGGGTGGTTAGGCATTGGAATGGGCTGCCCAGGAAGGTGGTTGAGTCCCCATCCCTAGAGGTGTTTAAGAGTCGCATAGATGTGGTACTGGGGGACATGTTTTAGGGACACTGGCAGTGTAGGGTTAATGGCTGGACTTGGTGATCTTGAAGGTCTCTTTCAGCCAAATCATTCTGTGATTCTGTGATTCTGTGAAATATGTACAAAACCAGTACCAAACCCACCCCCCTGATGGTAATTATGTCACCATCACTGATGCTGTGGAGTTGGCACAGGAGTTGGCCTGGAGTTGGCCCCCAGACTTGGCCCCGCAGCAGACGGGAGCTGTGTTCAGGAGCTGGATTCTGGCACTGGGGTCAGGAACACACAGATCAGGATTGAAGGCAGTATGGACCAAGTCCTCCTTGGTGCTCTGAGGGGGAGAACCCCTCAGAGAGGAAGAACGAGACCAAGAGCAAGATCCAGAGAGAGAGATCCCAACCCAGAGAGAGATCCCGACCCAGAGAGTGAGAGAGACCCTCTGGACCCCCAAGGTTTCTATACTGGATATGACATGTATGGGATGGAATACCTCGTTGGTCAGTTTGGGGCCACCTGTCCTGTCCGCTCCTCCCCGCAGGTGCGGTCTGTCACTTTCTGCACCCCTCAGTGCAATACACAAGTTGTAGCAGTGGCCTTGGTTTTGCATTCCATCCCTGGCAGTAACTGTAAACATGAGGTGTTATCACTGCTGGAAGCAGGCACTGTCTGCAAAACATGCTGATAACTTGAGAAAGTGCAGTTAGTTAGAAAACCTGAGCTGAAAAGTAAAATCACTGAACAGAATTTATGCGGTTCTCACTCAAACCAGGACACACTTGCTGATTTTACTTTTTTTTCTTTGACAAATCAACCTCTGTGTTACATGTAATACTTACTGAAGTCTTTGCTTCTGGAATACATTCATCTCTTGTCTCATTTACTGTCAACTATTATGGGCAGTTTATCTTTTTCTGGTAGCTCCTGCTTTACAAAAGGATCTTCCTTGAAGTGACTGCTTTGATGTTGCTAAAATCTCGGTTGCGTGTTGAAGGTTTCTCTACTGTCCTCTGCACTTCAGATATTTCTTCACGGTCTTATACAACTGCTTCTTTGCATGCCTGCCATTGGCTTTCATCTCTCAGTACATCTACATTTTTGCATCCTTCTGAGCTTTCTTTCATTGGAGATATTTCAGTTCACTCTGAACCTTCATGTAGAACACTCTCTTCAAACACATTTTAGGTCTGAATACTCCCTGCATTTCCTTGGAGTTGGAGGCCATCCTCCTTGTGTTCTTTTTTCCAGGACTGTTCAAGCAAAACAGTTTCCGGGCCTACAATGTTCCTATCTTAGCATCATCTTTCTCTTCTGATTCAATTACTTGTAATTGTTGTGATTACAGTTGCTGTCATGACTCTTTCACTAATCACCTGTACTACACATACTTACTTTACCGTTTCAGCAACTTTGTGAAGAACTTTCTGCATCTGTTTCATTTTTTTCAAATTTTGTTCAGTGGCTTCTACTGCTTGTACAGGTGTAACTTTCTTTGGGGTACCTGGGTGTCACAATCCGATACCCTGTGTGTGATGCCAGTTAATGTCACAATTCAATATTCAGATACGTGGCACTTTTTTTATGCTCCTGCTGGGACAAAACAAGGCTGCAGCCTTTGCTATACAGCAGGACCTGAGGAAAACTTCAAAAGTAACCCCAAATGGTGAAATTAAGACACAAATGAGGTCAGATGTCATAAGCACAACAAAATTTACTAGAGTAACACAACAAAAGTCCCTAAAGAGGATAGCATTAGGGGAAAACAGTGACAGAAAAGAAGGGAGAAAGCAGAGATGCAGAGGACAGCACGAGAGAAATAGTTACCTCCCACAGTCCAGCAATGTCATCGGTGGAGGAAGTGCTGCTTTTCTTTTTCTTTCACTTCCCAAAGTACCCATCATGTCCCAGATTTTTACACAGTTCTTGCTCACTGCACCATCACCTTTCTCCTTGTACAGAGGAGATAAATACTTCTTCAATCTTCTCATACTACTCCAAGATAAGAGGAGAGTAGTGGTGCCAGGGCAAAGAGTCTTTGTTAGGTTAATTGATAAAATGTATTACTTGAGGCTGTTTTTCTGGTGGAATTCAAGAAATCTCAAGGCCTTGTTAATCACTGCTCCCAGCACCAGCTGTCCTTTATCTCCAACCTCAGTCTGTCCCATGATAAACTCCTCAGTAGGGGTGGGAGAGGTGGAGGAGGGGATAAAATAATTTTGGTGGGTTTCTGAGTCATCTCTATAGCCCATCAATAAATGCAGTTTAACACCCAGAAAAACAACAGATGTCCTGAGTGCCTAAACACACCACTTAACTCACAGATTGTGAGACAAACATTAAAAATTCTGAATGTCACACTGGGGTTTCTAGAAACTGTGAAAGAGCAGAAACCATCTCAGTTGTCTCCCTAGCAAGGGACACTTTGTCACTTTGTTGTTTCTTCAGCACACGAAGCTGCTGTCTCCTCCAAGCTGTGGTGACTTCTGACATTAGCTCTAGCTTGCTGTGGTGTCACCAATTACATCCTTTCTTGTCTCTGGCATTGTCTTAGCAGCTACCACTCAGTTTTCTCAGTTTCTTCCTCTTCTTTTGCCTTCAATACAGTCTATCAGAGAAGCACATATCCAAGATGGTGACCTTTCTTCAGAACTGGTAACCACTCTTTCCCTTCAACAATGGTAACAGTAACTGCATGTACCAGCCCTTCATGCGCTTGCTGAAGTCTTAGGGTCTCCTTCAGTTTTTTACTCTCTTCCTCTGACATTCGTTTTCCCACCACTTGTTAAGTATCCTTGGTTTAATGTTATATTTGTGGTGGTACGACCCCCAACTCCTGCCATGAATCATTCTGTAAAGAGATTGACTCCTAGCCAACGTTATGAAATTCTTCTAGACCGTGTTACAAAACTGGTATTATTGCCCTTTGTTTGGTACTTCTGAGGTCTGTTGAGCATAGAATGTGATGCTTGGTAGGTCCTGGTGCCTGGTATTCCCCATCCCTCTGGGAGGTCTCCTGGAACCAAAACAATTTCTGGTACCTGGTACATTTTGAAGCAACGAATAAGAGGCACCAACTGCTTGTAATAAGCTGACGAAGGGAGATGTAAGTATTGGTATTCTGCAGAACCTTTCTCACTAAAGAGCCTGGAAATCACAAGATACCTAAATTTATCTGAAGCTGCAAAATGTACCATCTTATTAATAGGCTAAACTCTATAACTCTATACAGCTCTGTGTGTGATTTGTTTCTGCTTAGTAATTTTGTTAGACTTTGTAGGAACTATTGCATTTATCTTAATCAATTGTGTTTTTTGATTTAGCATATATATATCGGTTAATCATAATGAACTGTTATTATCACTTATTTTCAAGTACTGTGCTGCATCAAGCACTTTACCAAACCTCTATACCTCATATCCTATCTCTTTTCCCATAAACTTGGTATAAACCATTGTCTGGGTTTAAGATTTAATTTAGCCACACATAGGCTCCATTCTGAAGGAGTTTAGAAAGTCAGGGGATGTGAAACCATGGCATCAAATGGGAGGACTACCCTTATCCCCTTCCTGCTCCTCCATTCACAATACCTGTAAAAATAATTTATCGTAGCCCCAAATCATTCTGCTGTTTATAGGTTCATTAACAGAAATATGATAATCTTATTGCATATAAATTATTTTGCGCCCTATTCACTTATTGTTGATCAATTGCCTTGTAGAAAGTTATGTAGTGACCTTGCCATTAATCAAACCTCAATTAACTTTGTTGATTCTTTGATATATTTTATTAATTAACAAAAAAAAATAAAAATTGTTTGATAAATTGCATTGGCTGGACACCAACAGAGAGTATTAGATACAGGACTATGAGGAGTAGATAAGTTCCTTGAAAGACTTTGACAGTTCCTTTTGCAATATTAGTAGGACTGCTTAACGAAATCAAAGGGAAGTCTGGTAAGACAGTTGAGTTCCTTAGTTTAAATGAGTAAGTTTTAAATAGAATTAATAACTTAAGAGTTAAAATGATGTGTGATTTAGTATGCTGTCTGCTTAGGTTTACTTAGCATAGCCAGCTAAATTTGCTGAAGCCTGAGGCTGCAAGCTGTAAACTTTCACCTAGGTATACAAAACTTGTATCTCTTCAAGCAAGACAAGGCATCAGAGTCAGCACAAATCAGAAGATAAGGAGGGTACAAGAACCAGTGGCAGCTGTACCTAGTCAAGATAATGCCCTGCCCAGAGACAGTGAAGCAGTCCAATAAGGAGTTAGAAGGTGACAGAGGATCTCAGACTAGAAACACCATTAGACCAAAGGGTTTATAAAAACCATGTGAAGATTTCATGAAGGGCAGATGCATAGTCTGTAAGGGTAGAAATACCAAGGGATTTCTTTGTTTGGGGTCTCTCTCTGGAGACACCCATCTTGACCTGACCCTGCCGCTGTACCATTCTATTGAACGATTTCTTTTGTTACGAGATCCAATGCCAAAGACTCTGCTTCAGGAAACCGAGGGTTCAGACTGTGGAGTGACTAACACTGGACATCCAGGCTGGCCTGTGCTTCCTCAGTAATGGAGAGGATGTATGGTACTTTGTTTTCATGCAACACTGCAAGTTTAGGTCTGTATATATTGACCTTGGAGTGCTGGTGACCTTCCACAGAAACATGCTGAATTTACAATATGAGTAGACCTGACATTGCACTCATTGTAGATTGAAAAATTGTGACTCTCATCACTGATCTATATACTGTACTCTGGGTGTTGTGAATTAATTGTTTTTATCTTCAGTAGTGGATAGACAAGTCTTGATGTATGTGAGAGTCTGCTGCTTGAAGAAAATTAACAGATTGTTTCCATGCATTGGAGGGGCTACCACTGGGCTGTTGATGCTTTTTAGTTTGAATTCACTTACCTGGCTTACAGTGTGAAGATTGTCATAAGCATTATTTATAGCTGTTTGAATTGAAACTGGGAAAAGAATTGTGGGAGAAATGAAAGAAACCTTGTTTGTTTGTTTTTTTTTTACTGTCAGTGTTTGGTATTGCTTTGGTCACAGCATAGCTCCTACCTTCTCCCCATTTCATGCTACAACTTTTAGTACAGTGAACAGAGACTGTAGAGTGAACGAGCTTGCCCTAAAGTAAATACCTATGGGATAGTCACCTGGATTGGACCCTAGTTTTCATTTCTATTAACTGCATTCAGATGTACATAGCTACATGTTGATTATTGTACTACTAGGAAGTGTTGAACTTATGCTAGTCTTCCCCAAGTTGTTGATAGGACACTTCTGGAAAAAAGTGACCTCCTAGTGTTTCTTTCAGAATCAATTATTGCAGTGACTATTTTGCTGCTCAGAATTTGCATGTTTGATGGTATTAAAAAATAAAATAAAATCAGAGTTAAAACGGGTGGTACATTTGTTGAAATGAAAAAATCCCAGTTCCAGTGAATAGGACAAAGGTTCCGTTCATTTCAACAGGATGCTTACATCACTAGCTGAGATTTAGGACTTCCAACCTGATTTTTGGTACCAAGAGAGTGATGTAATTTCCTGAGTTGGGTGACTATGCTGGAAAATTCAGAAAACCAGGATTTTTAAACAATCAACTTTATTTAAAAGCCAAGAAATGACACATTATACTGAAACTCAAATAGTAAAATCTATATTAAAAAACCACTTCAAACTAGTGAAGAGGAACTCTGAAAAGGTGTGTTTTCTTTCTACAGCTCAGGAAATTTTTAACTTATTGCCATAATAGATTTTGCAGAAGAGGTAATATTTACAAAACAATATAGATAATTTCTTTGCATCCGTGAAACAAGGGTGTTGTGAACTAGATCAGGTGTTATGTTATCTCACTTTTGCTGACAAAAACTTGGGAATTAGATTGCTGTGGAAAAAATAGTTAGATCCTGTCCTTCCATGACTCCTTCTTGAACTCTGATTTAGAAATTATATATAAGGCATAGCTGGGGAGTGTTGGAGGAAAAACATGTATGGGAAATTCTAGATGGTATTTTAGTTGCCATAACGTATGGCAATGGTTCTCAGGACTGTCTGAATGAAGCTGAATATTCTGAGACTAAGGCCATGAAGAATTGGAAGAGCTTAGCACAAGATTGAGTTCATATTAGCTATTTGTTTTCCATGTGCAGGCTGTTTTAAGTTTCTTATAAATAAAATTCTGAAATTTTAATGTAACAATTTGGCTCCATGACAAGATCAGACATCCATATATTGTACTTCTGAGTTTGAAGTACTAATTAACTTTTTAACAGTTTAAGTTACTACTAATGTGTAGGATTATTTGGGTCCATTTATTTTAAATAATTGCTTGCCTTTTTATTTTACTTAGAGTTCTTTTTGTTTGTTTTTTTTTAATCTTTTTATTCTGTAGCTAATGTAAAAAAAAATAATAAAAGAAGCCTCAGTGTATTCTTCGTTTTTCATTCAACTTGGTTGTGCTGTATGGTTTTCCTTTTTCTTCACTCCAGATGAAAAACCATATAATAAAAGCAGCATGAGGTTATATACAGCTTCTGATCCCTGTGGCAATCAGAATCACATGAAGAGTAACCTGGTATGCATTAGAATGGATGTCAAAATCAAAGGACAACAGCTGTTGGGTGTTCTTAGGAGACTGATCACAAGCAGGGTTTGAAGCAATTCCTGAAGGCTAAAGGAGCTAGTAATTTACTCATTACCATCATAATTTAACACTAACCATGGGCCATCTTATGAGTTTATTGAAAAACATTGGGAAAAAATATTATCATGGGTGATGTGAATATTAAAAAGTTTCTGGAAAATTTTCTAGAACATTTTCTTCATTCTAGTAATAACAACAAAGTGGAGTAAAAAGATGATTGTTTTTTGCTTTCTTGGGTTGTTATCTAAAAATCTTTGTGACAAGTTGAAGAGAGCACCACAAATATTTTAAACTAGAGTAGAACTGATAGCTGACATACCTTCTTAAAGGACAAGGGGCAATGGTTTTACATAAGAAAGGAGTGGATTTAGATGAGAAATGAGGAAGAAGTTCTTTATCACAAGAGTGGTGGATCACTGGAACAGGTTGCCCAGAGAGGTGGTGGAGACCCCATCCCTAGAAATATTCAAGGTGGGGCTTGACCAGGCTCTGAGCAACCTGCTCTAGTTGAAGATGTCCCTGCTCTCAACAGGGTGGGTTGGTCTAGATGACCTCTAGAGGTCCCTTTCAATCCAGTCATTTCTATTATTCTATGATTCTTCATGAGGCCACCTGTACACACTGAAAACCAAATGGCTTTTTAAAGACCATTTTCAGAAATGTCTTCATCCTCCTATGGAGCAGGAATTAATTAACAGCTAAAATTGAGTTTCTCCAGATACTTTTCAAAGAGAAAGACAGAACTATTAGATTTCCTCCCCTGTTGCGTGGCTGATATTTTAAACTCCTCTAATGAGCATACTGAAAGAAATCTTACAAGTAGCAAGGAGAAATGTCCTTCTCTTGATTTTATTGAAAGAGCTGTAGACAGACGTGTTCTCAACTATTTGCAAGTTCTTATTGTTTTGTTCAGAAATTTCAGTGATAAAATATTACATCTTATAAATTTAGAGATCTACATTAAACATACAATGGACTAATTCTATATACAAATGCCTTAAGCAGCTGGGTCAAAGAAGCGGAAAAGCTTGATTATAACTGAAATTTATAGAAATGTAAATCTTGCTCTAGTTAAAAGGAGATTTGAAGCTAAACTGAAAACATTGTGTTGATTAATCAGATACAGCTATTAATCATATGTAGAGATCCTATTCTGTGATAATTCCTTGACCAGATTTTGTAATAAAAATTATTTTAAAGGGGGATTTTCTATATTGTTTTGAAAAAGTTTTGTATTATTTTTTCCCCTAAATAAACAGCTATAATCAAAATGTTCTGACATTAGTACTGGAATTCTCTGAAGTGGCTGAAGGAATGTTCTGATGCTTGAGCTGTCAGTGTGAAGGTAGGGAGCCTCTAGAGAAGTATCACTGTGCTTCTGATGAGGATTTGAATGGAATCAGTGATGGAACTGACTGCAGCAAATGACTGAAAGAGGTGTAAGAATGTTCAGTCTGCTGCCCCACTGTCTTGGGGGAAGACTCAGTAAATGCTAAATAAGTCTTTAAGTCTTCATGGGAGATAAATCTACTTAGTTAAATACCTTAATAAGGTCCCTGTCACAAAAAAAACCCAAACAAACAACAAACAAACAACAACAAAAAGAAAACTAAAACAAACCAATACAATGAAACAAAAAAGATGTAATACCCTCAAGTATAAAAAAGGGTAATTTTGTTTTTCAGATGCATTTTTTTCCCTATCACTAAATTACAAGATATTCAAATATGCACTTGTCTTCTGATCATTCAACTGATGCTTTTGCTTAGTCTCGGTAAAAGTAAATTTCTGTTGCCTTGATTTCTCCTCCTTTTTAGCCTACAGTGTGTAGTCTAACAATACCTATCTTTGGTCAGAAATCTAGGCAAAATCTAATCCAGTAACTTGCGTGCATGCAGGTTTTTCATGTTACTTTTGTTATTGATTATTCAATCTTTCTAGATGTAATTTTAATTTCTAGTTAACAAGAAAGGCTTTGTTCTTTGTTAGCTTTCTTCAACAGTTGTGTTTTTCTTACTGTTTCCTCATTAGGAATGCCTGGGTGGCAGAGGGTGCCAGGAAGGCTTGATCCTGACTGCTGTAAAGGAGATATGTTGAGGTGGATTTTATTTGTCTTTTAGCAAGTCGTTTAATTTCATTTTTGTCTTAAGTTCAAAGCTGCTATGATTAGGTTGGTCCTTCTTTACAGCAATAAATCAGAGTGAAAAAAAATTTTAATTTCCTAGCTGTTATTATTTAAATGGACAGGAGATAAAAGGGAAAATGGATGCACATCCCACAGGAGTAAATTAATTAAAAAAAAAATCTAAGGGGTTCTATATTTGCAGTTGGTGCATAATTAAGTTAATAAGGCACTTCAGTAATTTAAAGAGACTGGTTTTATTTCTTTTGCCATTGCTTTCCAGTAACTAAAAGAAAAGTGAACAAGACATTTTATTTCAACATTTATTTTTATGCAATTATATTTTTTTCTCTTTATGCTAAACACATAGAAGTTACCAAGAAAAGTTTGCATAAGCTGTAACTATGACAGTGTAAAATTGTAAGAGCAATAGCTCTAATAACTACTGTAGATCAATGCCTGCAAAGAGATACTCCAAAATGTCAAGCTGCATATGTATTCCTTGGCTCTAAGAGAAACTGCAGTAAGTGCTGCTTTTATAGAGAGTTTTTCTGACTGCCAATGGGAGAACTGTAACACATTTATAGGGAGTAAAAATTGGAATGAAACATGCCAGACTAGAACAGCAATTACTTTCTTTTTACCAATGGGACAGAATTAATATAATAAATCATTAGGACAATAATTCGAGATGTGTTTGAAGGATGGCTTAGTTACTATAAATTATAATTTAATTTAATGATAAATTACAAATAACTATAAGTTTGTATGTAATTCAGCAGAACCCGACATTTCTGTTAAGGAATTTGCTTTCTATCTAATAAAGACGATAAACCAAACAATCCTAACTTCTTTTTTATTGGTGTATTTATGAAAGCAGAAATTTTATGAAAGCAAAATACAGTAATAGTAGCTCTTAAATGGAAAAAATTACTGACCTAGCTCTCAGCTTTAAGGCAGCCTGTCTTGTAACAGTTGCTCTCTGCTAACTTCCCTCCCTCCCCAAAGGGGAAGAGAAAGGGAATAAAGGAGAGAGACTGAGTGAATAGAAAAATGAACTACAACAGCTTTAATGAAAATGAAAATAGAAATAAAATGAAATATATACAAAACCAGTATTGAACCTGACTTCCCCTGACACCAATTACATCACCATCACCACTGATGCTGTTGAGCAGGCACTGGGAAAGTCCCAGACTAGACTCAGCAGCAGATGTGAACTGGAACAAACCACTGGAACATGTGGTTTGGGATCAAAAGCAGAATGGTCAGAGTCCTTCTTAGATGCCATCCATTGAGGAACAGAACTTGACCCTTGTGTTCCATCAGCTTTATATGACATATATGGGATGGAATCCCTTGTTGGTCAGTTTAGGGTCACCTGTCTTGGCTGCTCCTGGCAGATGCAAATAGGAAGGGTAAAGGTGTTTGAAGGTTAACAGTAGATCAGAGTGTGGAATCCTTTTGGCAATTATTAATGTGATTTTATATTCAACTAATTGCTGTACATGAAATATTAAGTTTCCTGTATATTTTAAAGCAGTCATGACCTTTCTTGATAAGAAAAAATCACTCATTAGATGCTTGTGATTATAAGACAAAATATATATTTCTCTAGATGTTAATTTATCACATCTTATTTTATCATTTGAATGCTGTTCAGGCCATCCTGGTAACTATAACTGTGTTTTGAGACTGTGAATGAAGTTGAGACACTGATAAAATGAAGACCACAGAGAAGTTCAGGAAGCTAGAGTACCTGGCAAATGAGGAGACTCTAATGGAATTGCATTTGTTTAGTCTGGAGAAGTAAAGGTGTAATGGCAGGGAACCTAACTAATAGTCTTCTATTCCCTAAACAGGGGCACAGGAAGATGGAACCACTCTTCCCCCGAAGTATACAATAAAAGGACAGAAGGCTACCAGAGAATTTCCCATGAGATTTGAAGAATAAGAATGGCTAAGCTCTGCAACATACTGCCCAGAAAGTTTGTGATATTCTCACCTTTGCAGATTCTCAATATCTGACTGGGAAAGGCCCCTATGCAACCTGGTTGAACATTGAAATTAGTGTGCTGTAAGCAGGAGATTGAACAAGATGAGATTTTGTCCTGGTTTGGGTGAAAAGCAAGCAAATTCAGTTCAGTGATTTTACTTTTCAGCTTAAGTTTCTAACGAACTGCATTTTCTAGAGCTAGAAGCATGTTTTGCAGACAGTCTCTGCTTCTAGCAGAGATAACACCTCATGTTTACAGTTACTGCCAGGGATGGA
>JANHGL010011783.1:30418-40804 GCA_024611195.1 Ceyx melanurus | reverse complement strand
CCAGAGCAGGAGACTCCACAACCTCCCTGGGCAGCCCCTGCCAGGCTCTGCCACCCTCACTGGGAACAAGTTTTTCCAGATCCCTATACCACAGTGTGTGTGGCCACTGTAGCTGGTGCCAGGGTGACAGATGAACATGTGAAGGGTCTTTGCTGAACAAGCATTAGCTCGCACTTAGCTTGCCATTAGCTTGCACTTAGCTTGCCATTAGCTCCGAGTCAGGCCCAGCTCCTGTCAAGCACAAGGATGTACAAAGAGGGGCTGAAACTGGTGCATTCCTTTGGCCTAGAGAAGGAAAGCCAAGGGTGAGCTAAGGACAGCCTCCCACTGTCTTAAGGGAGTTTATAAAGAAGACGGGGACAGACTCTTCCCAGAAGGGCACGGAGAAAGGACAAGAAACAATGAGCTCAAGCAGCATCACAGGAAATTATGGTGGGATGTAAGGAAAAAATTAGTTATGGTAAGAGCAGTTAAGCCCTGAAACAGGTTGCCCAGAGAGGTCGTGGAATTTCAGTTTGATCAGACAAAACCTTGAGCTTCCTCATCTGGTTTTTAAGTTCCTGCTTTGAGTGGGTTTGGACTAGATGGCTCCCCGAGGTCCCTTCCAACCTCAGTTAACTTCTGACTTTTTGAGTCCAAGAAGAGGTCTCCAGGAAGAAAATGTGGGGATGCACTGCACAATTCCTCTCTGCAATGTGCAGTACAGAGATTCCCTCTGGCAGTAACAGAACTATTCAGTGGGTGTGGTAGTCAACCCATTTATGTAACCCTCTTTTATCTCTTCCATTGTAGCAGCTTCCTCCTCGTTTCCTGAGACGTTTTTTTGCACTGGATTGTGAATTCGTTTCACTCCTCCCTTCATTATGAAATAATGTAAATCTTTTGACTTTAAAGGCATATTTCAAATTAGTTTGATCCAAAAACTCTGCAGGAAGGAGAGGAATTAGGTAGAAGAACTGGTAGAAATGTTACTTCAGTTGTCTTTACTGGAAGGCTCAGGATTGCAGTTTGTTGACTCTATTCTTAAACTTAATTTATTTAACAGTTTTCAGAATAATCCTCTTACATAGGAAGTCCTTTTGCACAGCCCTAAACACTGTGCCCAGCATAAAAGTGCGTGTGTGGTGCTCTTGTAACTGCCAGGTTAGAATGGTTTCAGTGGCCACAGAAACCTTGTGAAAGGATGGTGAGTTTCTCAATGTTGTGGTCCAGAAGAGGTTTCTCCTTTGCAGACTTTCTGCTCTTTATGTTCTCATTGCAGGGGAGTAGCTCAGCTGTGTGCTGTGCTGCACTGCTGTTACTGACAGTGGAGCACATGAGGTGAGGTGATTTGCACCAAAAGGAATGCAGAGTTTAGTACAGTGTTTGGAAGAAGCTGCTGTTGAAAGCCACAGTGGTGGGAAAGAACAAGGTGTGTGTGGAAGAAAACGAGAGTGATTTAACTCAGAACAAGACAGAGGATCTCAAAGAAATAGAATTTGGGAAGACAAAAATGCTTTAGTGTAAAAGACAAGACTTGATATGCAGACACTTACTATTTGATTTCCTTTCTCTGGCTAAATAATAAAAACCAGGCAGTATTTGATCCCACAATTGCTGTCATTGTTTTGTTTTGTTTTTATGAAGATACAACTGTTTTGTATAAGAGAGTATATAGATCTCTGTGCAGGAATGTTGTGTTAATCTTAAGCACACAGGTGCTTTTGAGGGACTGGAGAAGAGCAGATCATATCAGGAACTTGAACCAACTAAGGACATTTGAAAACCACTGACATGCAAATTTCCATTAATATAGAAAATAGTATTTGATATGAACTTTTTTTTTTTTCCCAAGTAGTAATTAAATTAGTTTGTAAATACTTGGATTTTTTGTTTGGTTTTTTTTTAAGGAGATGATGTAATCTTTGAAGATGAAATCGAAGCATTGCAAGTACAAGTGAATAAACTTACTTCTATGGGAGTGAACAAAATAATTGCACTAGGACATTCTGGTTTTGCTGTGGACAAGAGTATTGCCCAGAAAGTGAAAGGAGTGGATGTTGTAATTGGAGGACATACAAACACATTTCTCTATACAGGTATTTCACTTCTTACTAAAATGCTACTTCTAAAGCAAAGATGAAATGTTGTTTTTTCTTCAAACTTGAGGGATTTTCACAGATGGCTGTGCTGGGCTAGATACAGAACTGGTGCCTCTCCACAGCAGAGTTTAAAACAGACTGTGGGCAAGAGGTGCCCCAACTCATCAATCATTTAAGACTCCAAAAGTGATACCAATATTGATTTTCCATAGAATCTCTTTCTGTGTTCATAGGCCATTTATTCACAGATTATGTGGAAAGTGTCATCTTGACTTGTTCAGGTCTGCTTTGGGTTTGTAGAATTTATTCAGACACTAAAGGCAGTTTTTAGAGCATTTTAGTTTTTGGTTTTCATCAGAAAGAGTAGAATGTTGGCTAAAAACAAGGTAGAAAATAGGAAAGTGCTGCAGTTACCCAGTATGAATTTGTGCAGTTGTAATGACACAGCATCTCACACTTTGAGATTTGTGCATGAATTCTAGTGCCACTGTCTTCAGGGATAAGGTGGACTGAAAAGTCTTTTCATTTCAAAAAGAATGAATTTATCTATTTTACAGTGGGATAATGCTGTAGTGATAATTAATCCTGCAAGAAAGTATGGGTATCAGAAAGTATTTCTTCACCAAGTAAGAAATTAATGAGTCTGGACAAGCACTTAACCCATGTGCAGCTGATGTAAACTAAAACGAGGGCCAGAAAATGTAATTTTCTCTCGTTAATACTCTGTTGATTCAAGGATTGCACAAGGGCAGGAGATCAAAACGAAGTCCTGTTGCAGTTCCAAAAAAGCCAAAGCCAGTTTTGCGTGGATAAATCCTGCAGGGTTCTCAATAGCTACAGGTTTTCTTCAATTCTTCCCCAAATAAATACTGAATAGTGAAAAGGCACCATCAAGAAATCGAGTCTTGGCCAGACAACATGGACAAATTAATTTTCTAATCAGTTTGGTTCACCTTGTTTGTTAGAACCATTCTCTCTGGAGAAGGGGAGGGATTAGAGAGAAATATAAATCACGTTGGAGTTCTAGGAGGAACATTTGTCATGCTGCTTATTCCAGGATTTCATGTTGCATAAACAACTGTAAATGGAAGGAAACCAGTTGTGCTGTGAGCAGTGGAAGTGAGGAGCCTGCTTTCCTCCCCATCCCTGTCCTCTGCTCCCCCACACCCCAGCCAGCAATCACCAGCATGGATGGGGAATGCTCCCAGCTTTGGGAGAGCAGCAAGCAGCAGGATTGGTGGGGTTGAGATCTCCTTTCTCTCTAAATGCCTTGCTTTAATCTGTTTCCAAGTCCTACATCTAATCACCCTTCAGACTTTGCAGGTTGATAAGTTTTAAATCCATGGCTACATAACAAACGAAATTCGTTTTTGCAGAGGGTTTGCAGCCTGTGTGAAATTTTGGATGCTGTTTGGTATAGTAAAAAAAAAACCCCATCAGTTGGGAATGTGCAAATTCACAGAACTGCTTGTAGGTGTCCTGTGTATTATCAATAAAAAATAGTTTCTCCTTTTCCATATCAAGAAGCTCTGTGTGTGATTTACTAACATTTTTCTGTCCGAAGAAGAATAATGTAGTGTGAACAATAATTCAAAAAACAATATTTTCAGCCAGAGGCTGCTATGTGTATATTACTGAGAGGTTTAGGCTGAACCAATTGGAACGAAAAGTTCCTTTGTTCTTATTGTGACATGATGTCATGGAGGAGTGTCACAAACTCAGAAACACTGGGGCAGTTACTAGAGCTCACGTCCTGAAACCAGCATTGTCTCTTGTGAGATCACACAACTGAACCATCAGATGTGCCCTTGTCATCCAATGCATCCAGGGCTGTTTCTGCTTATTATCCTGGTTGGTTTTAAGGCTGAGAAGCACTTGAAATGCCATTCCACTAATTCCTTGAGGTTTCCATGAGCTGAAGACCCACTTTAAATGCTTTTTTTTTTTTTGCAGGCACCCCACCCTCTACTGAACAGCCAGCTGGCCCTTATCCATTCATGGTGCACTCAGATGATGGGAGGAAGGTGCCAGTTGTACAAGCTTATGCTTATGGGAAGTATCTTGGTTATTTAAACGTGACATTTGACAAGAAAGGCAATGTAGTTGAAGCAGTTGGAAACCCCATCCTGCTGGACAGCAGTGTTCCTGAAGGTATGTAACTAGAATTTGGAGTCTGCATGCAGCTCTCCACTACAACTCCAATTTCATTGGTGTTAATTAAGCACAGAATTCTTTGCAGGACAATTCAGCTTCCTTCCTGAGCCTGCACATCTCTTTGGCATAGGGTTCAGGCTGTGTTAAAATTGAACCCAGTTGCCTCTATTTCTCTTTTTTCAACAGTGGCTTTTGAATATGCACAAATTCAGTGTGTGTTCTTGTCTGTTTAAAATCCCCAGAAGTCACTTTGTAGGAGCTCAGGTCCCCAGATAGCAGAGCCCATTTCAGCTAGCCCTGTAATTATGATTTAAAACATGATGAGGATTAATTTACACTGCTTTGCCAGGGGCTGTGCTCTTCATAACAGAGTTTAGGGCAATATAGGAAAGTGAAAATACTAAAAAAAAATAAAATAAAACAAGGAATACCCTGGCCATGTGCAAAATACAGTGTATAAACCCCACAGCTTCTTGTTTCCAGTGCTGTGTTGAATGTTTTAACTCTGAAACATTAAAGAACTGAGAAGAGGAGGGTCTCTCTCTATTGCTTTCTGTTTGCAACTGTCCAAGCTCTGTTACCTGCTTTTTGTCAGCTGTGCAATTGCTCAGGGCTGGTTCTCTAATCCATCTTTCTGTCCACTCTTTGCTGCATGAAGCTCTGAGCTTTGACCAAGCTTCTACTCTGAGCTTTTCTAGGTTCTACTGGAGTATTTATAAAATAAATCCTTTAAAAGTAATGTGTTCACAGATACCCTTATTTACCATTATTATCAGTCATCTATTCATGTAATGAGATTATGTAAAGAGACTTTACATAGTCTCTGATTTCAGTAAAGGTAAAAATTTGGATATATAGGTGTTCTGGTGCTGACAGTTACCTGTCAAAGAGCTTAAAACTAACAGCTGATATAAAACATTTGTGATATTACCTAACTGTACATATAAGTGTTTTTGTATCTGTTTTGGGTTTGTTTTGGGTTTGTTTTTTGATTTTATTTTTTTTCTGAAAGAATTGGATTTGCACCTGGCAGAGAAGTGTGTGCAAAGAATTAATTTCTATAAAGGGTTCATCCCTCGACATTGATATTTGAGCCAGTATTCCTTTTGGGACTATGTTAAATTGGAATAAGCTATAATTAGACAAACAAAACCCAACAGAGATGTGATGGCAACTAAAGACCAAGCTCCTGTGTGTATTAAAAATTCTCACTGCAGTGTCCCATCCTCCCTGCCTCCTGTACAGGCTTTGTTTGCAGTGAGTGTAGATGCCATGGTACTTGAAGAGTCTTTAGGGAGAGAGTAGCAGTTAAGAATCATGAAGAGCAGGGTAGTTTTTTTCCCTAAGCTTTGTATTTGCTGAAATACCATCAAGATGAGATAAGTCTGATGCTTATTTTACACTTTTATACTGCTTTATAGATGAGTACATTAAAGGAGAAGTGGAAGAGTGGAGGAAGCAGCTGGGGAATTATTCTAAAGAGATTGGAAAAACCAGTGTTTACCTGAATGGGACAAGCCAAGCCTGTCGTTTCCAAGAGTGTAACATGGGCAATTTGCTTTGTGATGCTGTGGTAAGACAGGACCCCTGCAGGTGACCAGCACATCTAAGGGTTACACCAGAGCTATCCATCAGATTAAATGCTAAGAGGGGGAAGGGGAAAGGCTGTGCACACAGCCAGGCACAGAAGATGTAAAACTCACCCCAGCACAGAGGGAGATACTGGCCCCTGCTGCATCCTGACTGGTATCACTGGGACTTAACAAGTCACTTAACCACAGCGCTCTCAGTTTTTAAACTAAGTGGTTTTGATTCTTCTATTCTCCCCCAGTGGCACCATTTCCTTTGGATGCTCCAGGAAAAAATGTTCACTAATGCGACCCTTTCCAGTAAATAAGCAATGTGTCTTGCCTTACTTTTATTTATTTTTTAATAATTAAGCATTTTACCTCTGTCTTTTCAGTCTCAGATTGTACTGTGTGTAAATTTTCAGAGCCTAGACTAAATGAATATTAAAAATCAAAACCAAACCTTCTCCTTTGGCAGCTTTATGAGAATGTCAGACGTCCAGATAAAAAGTCGTGGAACCATGTTGCCCTCTGCATCCTGAATGGAGGGGGGATACGGTCACCCATCGACGAGCAGAACTCCAATGGTATGTAAAAAGGCAAGCTCAAGGACAAACTTCATTGGGAAGGATCGAGTTATCTTGCAAACCTGAAACCAGCGTTAGGTGTGGGCTTGTTTTGTTGTGAACTGCACAGCGTTTGGAAGCAGTTTGGAACTTTCTGAAAGGGTTATGAAGGGAGCTATAAAAAGACTGGAGAGGGGCTGTTTCCAAAGGCCTGGAGTGAAAGGACAAGGGGCAAAAGTTTAAAATTAGAAAGGAGTGGATTGAGATTAGAAATAAGAAGTTCTTTACCTTGAGAGCGGTGGGCACTGGCACAGGTTGCCCAGGGAGGTTGTTGAGGGCTCCAGAGCTGGATGCAGTGCTCCAGGTGAGGTCTGACCAGAGCAGGTAAACAATCTGAAACTGATTTTATAAACTTAATTAATAAAATAAATTAACTACAGTCTCATTCCCCCAGGTAGCATCACCGTGGAAGATCTGCTGTCTGTTTTGCCCTTTGGAGGTCGTTTTGATCTGGTGAGGGTGAAAGGCTCCATTCTGAAAGATGCTTTTGAGCACAGTGTGCACAGATATGGCAGTGGCAGTGGGGAGCTGCTGCAGGTTGGAGGTAAGGCTGCTGCTTCCTCACTCAATCCTCACAGGGGTGGGAAGGGACCTCAGAGATAATCCAGTCCAACCCCCTGCCAGAGCAGGGGCACCTAGACCAAGTCACCCAGGAACAGATCCAGGCAGGTTTGGAATGTCTCCAGAGAGGGAGACCTCACAACCTTTCTGGGCAGCCTGTTCCAGGCTGAGACCCTCACCATAAAAAAAGTTATTTTTCATATTTATGTGGAATTTCCTATGTTCAGATTGCTCCTCCCTCTTCTGTTTGCCAAGCCAGCCATCCCTTCTGCTGCCCTTCTTTCTATTACACCTGAAAGGCTCTTGAAGAATGGAAATGAAGTTGGCTGTACATCCCAGCCCTGTGCCTCACCCATGCCAGCAGATTAACAACTCTTTATCCTGTGTTTAATTGAGCTGCTGAAGCACACAGGCCATTGCTGTGACTTTCAGCAGAGACAGGGCTCCCAGTTGGTCCAGTAACCAATAATGGCAGCAGTGTAACACTTCCATTAATTACTGGAAGGTAAATTCCTCACATTGAGGGTGGTAAGACACTGGAACAGGTTCCCTCATCCCTACAGTGTCTGAGGTCAGGTTGGAGGGGGCTTTGAGCAACCTGCTCTGGTGGAAGGTGTCCCTGTCCCTGGCAGGGTGGGTTGTAACTACATGTTCCTTTCCAACCTGAACCATTCTATGATGCAATTGAGTTTTTCTGTAACACAGCAACAGCTCCAACAAACTGGTTTTCAGTCCTTCACTGTCAGCCTTCCTGAAACCTCAGACTGGCAGTTACAAACTTCAGTTTATCAAAACAGTTTTGTGCCATCATCTGACGTTCACTGACACTTTCAGTTAGTCCAAGTGGGCTATGGAATTGTTCCAACACACATATTTCTTCATTTGCAGCTCCCTATGTATTTACCCAGATGCATACTAGGCTACAGTCACGTTTGCTTCTGGTGTCTCTGTGATGCAGTGCAGATTTTAATAATAAATATTATTATTTATTATTTGGATTGAAATGGTAAAGTTCAAGGGCAGAGGCTGACAGATTTCCACCTCTCCATGCCTCTCCCCCCATGTAGACTGGTGACGAGGGCACCTCACACAACCTAGAACCCCCCACAGCCCCTGTCTTGGGCTCTTACCACCAAGTTTCCACGTTCTTGGGTACCACTAAGGTGAAGCTGAAGCAGCAGCCCCTCTGCTTGCTGCCTTCTTAGGGAAAAAAGAAGAGAAAAGGAGTAGCTCTGGAAAGGATTCAGAACAGAAGTTTCAGAGCAGGAAGAGTGCCAGGGTTGGAGGAACCTCTGTGCTTTGGATGAGCTTCAGCAGCTTCTTATCAGCAAATTGTTGGCAGAGGTGTCCCAGGGCCCTCTCTCTGCCCAGGCTCTGATCCAGGAAAGCTCACAGCTATAAATGTCACTTCCACAGGGAGTAGAAACTGCAATTTTCAGCCCTGGCCTAGCTTTCTTTTTTTTTCTTTTTTTTTTTTTTTCAGGACAATATTTATTGTCCATAATAGCTGCTAAGTAAGGGTGGCTGGCTTTAAAATAAGTCATTTCATCCAGCATGCCAGGGGAATGAGAGAGCATGAAACTGCAGGAACAAGGGAAGGTATTTTTATCTTGCAGTATCCTAATCCCACGACTAGTAATTTCCTTCTGTAGCGAGCAATCAAGTAAGTAACTGAGAAGGAGGGGACAGGGCAATGCTTTAGCAATTCTCTAAAATCTAGAATTTTCTTGCATAAAGTGGCATTCCAACATGTGTTTCTTTGTAGGCATCCACGTGGTCTATGATCTCTCCAGAGCCCCAGGGAGCAGAGTGGTGAGTTTAGAGGTGCTGTGCACAGCCTGCAGGGTCCCAGCCTACGTCCCTCTGCAGCTGGAGCAAATCTACAACGTGACTCTGCCATCCTACATGCTATTTGGAGGAGATGGCTACCACATGCTGAAGGACCAAAATCTGGGATACAGCAAAGGTGAGTGTGGCTGCCAGCAGGGCAACTACCAACAGACACATCCCTGAAGGTAAAAGATCTTCCTCTAGTACAGATCTCTGATGCTTTGCTTTTCCTGGATAGATTAAATTTGCTTCTCATCTCACTGCTCTGGATTGATAGTTTTGGTTGTAGCAACTATGTAATTTTTCAGCTAAATCACCTAAGTTTCAAAGAGAAACTGAGTTATCAATTCAGTGCTGCTTAGAGAGCAATTCTGAGAACATGATAAATCAGCAAAAAGCAAAGCCACACTATAAAGATGCAATGCGTATGTACTGCCTTGCACTTGTACTCCTAAACAATGCATCAAAAAGAAAGGTGTTTTCTTCAACCTTATCTTTCCATTCATATAATTGACATGTACATCTTTTGGAAAAAAAAAGTTGAAAAAAGAGGAGATGAAAATTCATTATTTCTAAAAAAAACCAAACCACAAAAAGGATGTAGTGCTATATTAAAAAAAAAAAGTATCTTCAAGAACCACATCTATTTTTGAAGAGCTGTAATTTATCTTTTTTTTAAATAAATAATACATTTATTACTTTTATAATAATATAAAAAATATATCTTGCTTCGGGATGGTAAAAGCATCCTTTTAACAACAAAAAAAATCCTGTCAGACTTGTTTTACAGAGTAGTTTGGGGTTTTTTTGTTCAACTGGGTGTTTCAAAGTCAAATTAATTTTCAGGTGGGATTGGTGTTTAAAATCAAATTCAGCCTACAGCTCATCATTGTGGGGCAACCATAGAGTTTCTCTGATCCAGAGAACACTATTTTGTTGTTTCTACAGGTGACCCTGATATTGAGGTGGTTTCCCGTTACCTCCAGAGGATGAAGAGAGTTTACCCAGCAGTTGAAGGTCGAATCAAGTTTTCCTCTGCAAGTCTCCTTGAAGCCAGTCTCACCCTGATGTCTCTACTGATCACTGCAACCTTCCTGCAAACTTGATTTTTCCTCCCAAAGTCCTCCTTTGGAGGAAGGCAGAAGGAGAGATGATGCTGACAAAAGGAAAGAGAACTTTTTTCTTACAACTTAAAAGGAAGGAGTGCTTAGGTTTTTGCACATCATCAGTTAAATTGTCTTTAATCTGGTAGAGCCATTGAATACATCAGGCAGAAGGAGTGGGCAGAATTCATTGCTTCTCTTGAGTTTGAATCAGCAGGTTTGGAGGTTTCAAGAAGCCAAGTTCCAGTGAAGACTGATGCTTCATCATGCAACAGCCACCACTCGACAGAAATCAGCTATTTTTATCTTGGCAGACTCTTTTAACTGCTTTTAGATAGTGAGTGGATTTAAGAATCTGATTCCAGTAATGCAAACAAGCTTCTAGAAATGGAGTGGTTATAGGTATAAACTATGTATAGGTTATATTTATATATATGAGAGATATATATATATAGGTATGATC
>JANHGL010011783.1:3436-29822 GCA_024611195.1 Ceyx melanurus | reverse complement strand
CACCAACCAAAAGAAATGAGCTATTTTTAACTTGTCATTCTTTTCACTGCTTTAGCTACTGGGTTGATTTAAGGATCTGATTCCATTAATGCAGACAAAGATTCTAGAAATGGATTTACTATGGGTGTATATTCCTTTCTTTGATCTCCACTCAGGGTTAAAGCTTTCAGTCTAAAATTTCTACTTGGCTCCCAGTCATATTTATCATACCAACATCAGTGAGTAGAAAAGCTGGATTCAACTCAGTGTCATTAAAAGCATGAATTTCCATGCAGTTAAAAAAAGGATTTTCCATTTTACTTTTGAAGATGCAGCATCTCACTTATGTGTTCCAATAATTAAAGGATGCAATGAAAGCTTGATTTTATACTGATCAGTTTTGACATGTTGACTACATATACTTCAGGATTTCATATGGCCAGTTTGGGGACTGCATTTAGAGAACACAATCTATGATTGTTTTATATAAATATGCTGAATTTTATACCTTTTTTTTTTTTCCAAAGACTAAAGCACAGACTACTGCTGTGGCTCTGTTCACAGGGAATGTGGACTCCCACAGCACTGTGGCAACGTCTGAAGCAGCCCAGGAATGGGGTATTTTACAGCATAATGTGGCTTTATAACTGTGATCAGAACTCCAAAGCCCATCTCTTCTCTATTGGAAGGCTGAGCTTAAAAAACACACAGTTGGAGATGGTCTAATGACTTTTTATACAAATCAGAAATTGGATTGGAGGCTAAGTGCACATTTCTGGCACTTTATCAAGAAGTGTTTGCTTATAGATAAATGCAAATAATTATTTTTCCTAAGATTGTTCACATTTGGGGTTTTGACAGCAGTGTGTTTCCATGTGCTGCCTTAAACTGATTATCATTGTTCTGAATAAACCTGCTTTGTTTTTCTGGAAAGTGCATTGCACTCTTTTGTTTTTCAGATTACTTAAAGGAATCATACATTGCACTTAAGGACTGAGCTGTACCTGCACAATTAAAGTTTTAACAACTGCTTTGGTATACCAGGAAAAAACCAACATTTTTACTGTCTTTTTGACAAACAGAAGGAAAAGATGTGCACAATAATGCAGGAGAGAACACAAATTGTCTTGGTGAAGAACATTAATAATGCATTAGATTGGATTGTTTGAAACAAAAAAAAAAGGGTGTTGTCTGTTAAGCTGAGGAATGTCTATGAAAATATCTCTGTACAGTTGAGTACAAGTAATTAAAAATCCACACCTGAAAGTATTTTTCAAAGTCTTTTATAAAGGCTGGGCCAACAAATTTAAGATTTACAGGAAAAAATAATCCACACACTTTTATACACTATTATATTTTTCTGAAATGCTACAGACTCATCCTCTTTTCTAAGGCTGTGAAGAGGATGTCAGAAAAAAAACCTGACAAACCCAAATAAGAAAGAGCAGGAAAAGAAAGGCTAGTGTGAAAGTCAAAAGCACTTTTTACACCCATTATTATAAGAGTGCTTTAGATTTGAAGGTCAGGTATATTAAATAAACTAAATTACACACATGATTTCCATGCTTTCAGAAAGCATGAAGGCCAAAGACAGTTCTGAGATGACCTGTAAGGCAGTAATTAAATAATGTAAGTTTGTTTTGAAAAATAAATCAGTAGGCAGTTAAAAAATAATTTCATGGGAGCATTTTACAGCTTTTTCCAAATATTTTTGCTCCGTATCCTTTAAGGAAGACTACATTAATTGTTCTTTTAGCAAGGAATACATTGGCTGATCTCTCAGCTGTCTTATGTCATCCTGTCATTTCACATGCAGAGGTTTTGGGGAAATTAATTTGATACTGATAACAGCTAAATCAGATTTTAATTAAAAAGTGCATACATTTACTTCTAATTGGTACTCAATATTTATGTTTTTATTGCATAAAGTTATTTTTTATAATTTAAATGTTATGTTATTTACAGGAAAATATAATATCCAAGGTCAAAATGCCACATATCCATCCCAACAGCAAAGAGCAGTTTCTCCTGAGTGTCCAGCCAGGTCCCTGCATTCACATCCAACATGACACAGAGCTGGCCTCCTTTGGGCCCTGTTAATGGAGAAAAAACCATTTACTTACTAAATTACTTACTTGAAAGTGCTTGTTTACATCCAAATGACAATTAATGGTATTTGAAAACATCCACTTGAAGCTAAAGTGGAATAAGGCTCCTGCTTTCAGGTTTTTCAGAGGATTTCTCAAAATAGTTTCTTCTTTGTCTGGAAGTTTTCATCTCCCCTCATTCCTAACTGCCAATTACCACTTTCAGAACAGCAATTTTCTGTTCTGAAAATGGGATTTTTTTCAACTTAATTTCTTTCCTTTCTCTGCTAGGAACTTCTCTCTCAGATGTCCCTCTTCTTTTGCAAAGGTAAAACTCAGAAGTGGCAATTTTCAGCTCTTCTTAGAGCTTGTTGACTTACATACGATGCCACTAAACAGAGCTGGTATCAAGTGCTCCACCTGCAGCCACCTTGGAACATGTGGCAGGATCCACCTTTGTGACACCAGCTCTCAAGAGTGGGGAGCAGACTGCCATCTCTACTCATGACAATGTTCCCATTTCTCCCATGATCATTCCCCCTGATGAAACCTTCATAACAAAACTTCCAGGATGTAAAAATCTGTAAAAAAAACAGATTTTCCCCAAACCTTCAAGTCAGTATTACAAGGGAGCAACAGCAAAAATGCCCCAGTGATGAGAGTTGGCAGCTGCTTGGAGAATCCTGCAGGTGTTGGTCAGAGTGAACACATACCTTACTCAGCTCTGGGAAGAGTTCTTGAATCCCAATGTCCAGCAGAACATAAGTTAACTAAAAGAAAATAAAGAAAACTAAGAACACTCCAAGGCAACAATCCTGCTTTTTATTTTTACCTCTGAACTGGAGCTCTCTCCTCTGCTACACTCATACACTCACTTGAGGGAATTCTGTGCCACAAGGGAGGTTTCTCACATGGTGAGAATTACCTGTTTGTTGAGCACTGGCTGTTGCATCCCATCAAACAGAAGCCTGATGCCTTCATATTTAGTCTCTTCCCCAATGAACCTGCCTATTATATCTAGATCAACAAAGGTATACAACTTGTTAGGAAAAAAGACATTTAATCCATCTGAAGTGGTAAATGGAAAAACAAACATTCCTCTGCTTCCTCCTTTTTTTTCCCCTCCCTTTCCTTGAGGGCTGCACAGCTAAGTAATTATTACATTATTAATAATACCAAAGTAGCATCCTAATGCATTGTTTAATAAACCACAAGCTGAAATGTTTTAATTGCTTTCTGAATAACATAGCAAAAGGGCCCATCTTCCCTGGTTTATACAGTGTGAGGAGAGCTCATATTTCAATTCTGGCTTCACAGTGTGCTTTTTTTAACCCGGTTTTCCTCTGGATAAAATACAAGCCATAGGAGCATTCTAAATTTGTAAAGCTCTATTTCCATCATCTCTTTATTCCTCATCATGCTACCACCTTAATCAGCAACATTTAAGTAATGAAACTGAACTCCTGGGTCTTTGCATGTAGCAGCAGTGTTCTGGTGAACTCAAACCTTACCCATACTCACATGCTCTAAGTAAGAGTCATGAAATACAGAACCTGGAATGTATCTCATCATTTCTTCAAAAGTCTGCTTTGCTCTCCTCTGCTTGTCCTGCAGCGAGCATGGCTCAGTGTTCTCACAGAACACAGCATCTGCAGCAAACACACATTGAAAACAAGTGAAAATAGAGAAAAAAAACCACAAACCATTAGACAGCTGCATGCCACTGGTCTTTACAAAGTGGTTTGGATTGTGGACCTGAAGTCGAGCTGCTTCTTTGTATGATTTTTGACTGGAAGGGAATCCTAGTCTTGCCAGATAATACTCTGATGATTACAGCAAAATCACAGAATGGTTAGGGCTGGAAGGGACCTCCAAAGGTCTCTAGTGCAGCCCCCTGCAGGGAGCAGGGACACTCTCAACTAGCCCGGGGTATCAACTGAATATCCCACCTGTGAGAAGCACAATAATCTTCTGTCAATTTGTTTACATTTTTTTTGTATTTGTAAAGCATTATCTCCTAGGTTTGGATCAATTCTACTTTAGGTTAGTCAAGATCATCTTATAATTTCCCCAATATTCTCAAAACTATACCTTGTGGTAAAGCACTGTCAAAAATTTCAGATTGATCTATGAATATAATCTTTTTATTGGCCCACTTAATTTTTAAAACTCCATCAGCTTTAGTCAAGCACTTGGAAACTTAAGGGATTTCAAAAGCCAAAAGAAAGCAGCATTTTCACATCAAAGATGTAACTTTTACTGACCTCTCAGCAGTGTTATCAGAGAAACCAAACGATGCTCCTGAAACAGCTGCTCTAACTTGCAATGCAAATAATAGTCTGTGTACAGTTCCAAAGTATTTTTGAGGAGAATTCTTCCTCCCATCAAGAAGTGATGCAGACAGTCAGGAATGTGGAAAACCACCCTACCTGCAAGGTTACAGTAACACTGTTTATAAGGTTCTCCTAATAAAGATGATAAAAGAGTCATTCAAAATAAAACACAAAAGCACAAAAACAAACCAACAAATAAAAAACCCACCCACGAAAAATAAAAAAAAAAGATGCAGAAAAGCAAAATAATGTTGTTTTGTTAGTTCAGCACTGGAAATCTAATCACTATTATAGAGACAGCTATCAAATAGTTCCTTTGAGTATTTTATTAGTTATTTCTCAGAATGTGCAAACCACATTTAGAAAAAGGAAGGGAGCTTCTCCCATAAGCTCACACTCAGAGCCACAGAGAGAAACAGAGCAATAAAAGCAACATAAATTACAAGCAAGAGAAATGATCTGAGCCACAGGAATGATTTTTTAGTGCAGCAACGAGGCCTTTTTAAAGAGTGACTGTGTTCCTAAGTGCTGCAACAGAATTTTATTGCTTCCTAACAACCCTGAATTTGCTGTTTGGTGTGAAGTGTGGGAAGAATGAAGGGAAATCACTGACCAATGTACATCAAGTAGTCATAGACTCCTTCTATGGTCATCACTTCCATGAAGTAGTTCTGGTTCTGGCGCCTTTCTGCGTTCTCAGAGCGATTGGCATTGTTCTTGAACAGATCATTGAACAGCTGGAAATGCAAAATACACTGCTGACAACACAGCATTCAGGGGCAAGGGGATAACCATCATGTTTGGGAGGGGTTTTTTTTATTGGGGGGGGTATTTTTGTGTTTGGTTCTTTGGTTAGCTTGGATGTTTTCTGGTTTTGTTTCAGGTTTCGAGGTGGGTTTTTTGTATTTTTAATTAAAAAATTTTCTCCACCCCCTAGAACTTTCAAAGAACAAATCAATTTTCTATTAGATGAAGTTTACAGAAACAAAAAACAAAAACAAACACAACAAACTCCTTCCATTGCATCTTGATTATTTACAGCAAAAACGGAATGAATCTTTGTAGTTACTAACGTGGGGTTTTTGGGTGGTTGTTCTGCTTGGGGTTTTTTCCATTTATCCCATTTCACAGAATCACAGAGTGTCAGGGGTTGGAAGGGAGCTAGAAGATCATCTAGTCCAACCCCCCTGCCAGAGCAGGGGCACCTAGACCAAGTCACACATCCATCCTTCAGATATTTCCAAGCATTATTAAGATCTCCTCTCAGTTCTTTTCTTTTTATTCCTTTATCCTATTTTCTCATGTTCTAACTCCCCTACCCCTCCTTTTCCTTGCCTTTGATTCTTCCATAAGAAGTAGAATACTTGTAAATCCCAAGATAAGTAAGCCTATAAAAATCCAAATCACAAGCTCTAAATCATGCAAGTCTTTTTAAGCAGAATGCTCTTCATTCTTAGTAAATATTACATCAGGAAATTTGGCAAGACTAGAGTTTTGACTTGTACTTCTTTCAGCCCTTTCCTTTGCTAAGTGCCAAACTGCTGGCAAAGTTCACTCAAATTAAACAACACCAAGTTATTACATAAAATAAATGAAAGAGCAAATATGGTTAATGCACTGGTGAGTGACTGTTACCCAGGAAAGTAACTAAGCTAAAAAGAACATATAATTATTCACACCTACTGTATTATAGTGTCCTGGTATGTTGTTTAAAAAACCCTGTATAAACTAAGTCTCTATCCTTCCAGGACATTGGGAAAATCTTAGCTGAACTCCTGTAATTTCAACAAAAAACTCATTTATTTTGTAGATACACCCCACGACCTGACAGAGGTGATAGACAGTGAGCTAACTCAAAGCAGCCCATTGTGCAGTGTAGATAAAGTTTCAGAGAAATGTGTACAGGCCAAACTAAATGATTAACAGCAGCCCAATAGGTGAACTATTCAAATTAAAAAATAAAACAAAAACACAAACCAAACACACAAAAAAAAAAAAAGATTAAAAGTCCCAAACCTGAAGGCTATCTTATATAAAATTGGCCTTCTGGGCCAATTCTTATTATATATATTTATATATAAAATCTTATACAATTGGCCTTCTGGGCTGCCAGTGCACACTGCTGGCTCATGCCCAGCTTCTCACCCACCAGCACCCCCATGATCTCTCTTTTTCATGGAAGATCCTTCTTGCACCTTCAGTAGAATGGTTCCACTCTGCAAGCTCAGGCCTTGCACAGAGCATTTCAGAAAGGAACAGCATGCCAGTGCATGCCCAAGTTACCAAGCCAGTGAGCAGTAGTGCACACGTTGCACTATTCCCCTGCAAGTGTGAGAGCCTCCTAAGGATGTGGTCACCACAACACAAAGTGTTGTCATGTTTCTGTTTAGAAGGTGGTTTGTTGCACTCTCCAAGGCTTTGGCTCAGAGGAAAGCCAAGTGGGAAAAAAAAAAAAAGTTATTTGAGATCTAACACAAAAGTGATTTTCACCATTCAGGTAAGCTCAGGATTTTTAGTTTAATGTTTCTGCACACCTTACTGCTTTAGAAATGATGTCATGCTCACTGCTGTAATTAGACTGGAAAAAGAAGCAAGGCAAACTCAGATAACCATTATTCATATCTTAAAGATTAGACATTAAGTGTAATTATGAACATTAAATATTCTTAAGGCTCTGAATGAGGAAGTTCCATGGTTTGCTACCAGTTAATAATGCAAGCCAAGCTCTTGAAGTGAAAGAAAGATAAAAGGCCTGTGTTGAGAAAAAGATCAAAGTAAGCCCTTGTACAACAAGCTAGCTATTGTACCTGGATGGGGAGAGCTAGTGAATGAAATCTGACTGCTTACATAAGATGCCCAACAGAAAAAACCAGAGTCATGGAACAGCTGGGGAGTGTGTCTCTAACTACACACCCATCCATTCCAGCACAGGCTCACAAAAGCAATCCCATAGCCAGGGCCATGGACCTCTCCACTGTCCTGCCTACTCACCTGAGAAGTCTAGATGACTACAGACAAATGGGAAGAAGAAAGAAATGTATGGAGTGGCTGAAGTGCACAAGTTAGTCTATAGAAAAACAAGCCCTTCCTCCACCAAGAAGCATCCATCACACTGGTGGGGGCTCCATCACACTGGTGGGTGTTCCCAAAGCAGTTTTTATTGCTGTTGGCAGCAGAACAAGGCCTTTGTAGGCCTGTTTTGCAAAGTCTGCATCAGGTGAAAAGTCCTGACATATGTTAATTTCTGAAGATGATGGAGCTGCTTACAGATCAGAATAGAAGCACAGCAGGGAAAGGCAGGAATCCTGTCAGCACCCTTCCAGGGTGGGGTTTTGTTCACTTGTTTGTTTTAACCACAGAGGTTGGCAACTCTTTCAATCTAGTGGATCTGACACAGGATGAAATCCAGTTGCTGTTGGCTGCACTCAGGCTGACTACCCACATTCATGATGTATTTTTAACTAGGAGTCTTTCTGCCAGTGCTTAAAACATGCAAACAGAACGTGCACCAGGAATATTCAAAGGAAGCAGAATGCAGAAAACCCTTCAGAGGAGTGGGCACATTTCCCACTGAACTCAAGCTTCCACCTGCCCTGACTTTCAGGCATTTCTTTTCCAGCCTACTGATAAAAGGTTAGCCTGGGTGTACCCTGTTCGGGGCAATACAGTTGGCAGCACAGGCACTGGGGAGTGTGTGCTGTTCCCTCAGAGGGTTCCAACACCTTGCTACTGGAATAAACAGCTATTAGAATAACCAGATCTGTGTCAGATAAGGTGCATGGGAACACTGTGGCAATATGAGTGGCAGTTGAAAACCAACTCTAGCATTTACCAAGAAATTCTGCACTCAAGAACTGTTTTTTTGTGCCACAAGATAACAAGCCCTTCTTCCAGATGGCCACTGAGAAAGCACAAAACTCCTGTCTCTGGCTGCCAGCCAGATCCCTTCATGGACTCTCTATGGGTACCTCAGACATGCAGCAGCATTTATCTCCATCACCAGGAGGTGCCAGCTAGTGCAGTTATCTTCACAGACATGTCACAGGGCACAACAGCAGTTAAACTGCAGAACTATGTCACAAGTACTTGGGTGGTTGGGAGGGTTGTTGCCTCAGTCTACCTCTGGTCTGGCCTTTGGATTGAATTCCCTTAGTACCTACATTCCCAGATAGGGTTTTCCAGCTTAGTTTCATCTGAAAAAAATTCAGTTAATGAGCTCTAAGGCAGCTCCATGTATGAAATAAAAAAAAAAGAAGTAATAAGCAGAGATGATCAGGAGCTAAGCTGCTGAAAAGCATCACTGATCTAAACTGAAACAGCCTGGGAGGTGAAACCCCCTGTGCCTTACAAATCAAATCCAAGATGTGCAAGGTAGAAAATGCCAGTGTCCTGGCACAAAGCTTTCCTAGGTATGGGGTGACTTGAGAAAAAGCTTTCTCCCAAAGAAGATACAAGCAGCCCAACAGATCAGCAAGAGGGTGAATTTCACAATGGGCATGGGAAGACTTGGCAGAAACTAACACAGCACAGTGTGAGTGATCAGATCTCTAATTACACTTACTGTGGAAGTGTGTACGCTCTGATTAAATTGATAGATGGGAAAGCAGTCAGCACAGGATTTCCTTATGCATATATGTTTTTGCTGGTCAAAAGTAGTAGCATAATTTGAGCACAAACTTTCTATCCCTTTACAGCAAATGGGTCCCCAAAACAGAACAGATTTCTTCAGGAAATGAAAAAAAAAAAGGTTAAAACAAAGGTTAAAACTGGAAATGATGGGCTTCCACTGGGGCAACTTTAGAAAGCAGACTTGTTATCAAATCTCCACAATGCACAAAAATCATTCAGAGTGAGGAATTCACAAGGCAGAGAGGCAGAGGATACTTTACTTCATGTAAAGTGGGGAAGGAAGAGAATTTACTGTACCTTCTTGTTGTTTTCAGAAGTGGGACTCAAAATGGTAAGTTCAGGCCTACTTGGCTTAGGCTTGGGAGATTCACAGGAGTTGATAAAATTCATGATGAATGGTTCCAGATGCTGACCTTTCTGAAATGAGAGAGGAGTAACAATCACTTGCATAAGAACAGAATAAAGAGCAAGCAAACAACAACAACAAAAGAGATTCCAAACAAATTTTGTCCAGCTTGTAGTTTAGGAAGCACATAAAATTAGTTATTGAAGTTAAAATGTTGGCAACCTGGAAAACTTACCTCTTTCATTAGCTTCCCTGGAACAGACTTTATAATTTTACCTGTAATTAGAAACAAACAAACAAAAACTTTCTGTTAAAAGGGTTAATTCTACTTTAAGGACTATACTTCCACTAATATTATATATAATTCTATTTTAAGGACTATATTTCCACTAATATTTTTATCTACATGTCATTAAATTGGGAGCTTGCATCACTAAGATGTACAGTGATCAAATGATAATCATAAAATGGCTCATCCTCACAAATAGCCCCACTGAAGTGCCAAGACTCATCAAGATGTTTGTGAAAGCAAAGCATATTCTCAGGCATGAGATGCATTGCAGTCAACACCCATCATTAGAAGCTCTTATGTACAGCTGGATCTAGAGGGAAGGTCTGAAATAGAACAAAACAGAACAAAAACCTTGGGATCCATAATCTCAAAATGTCCTTTTTCTTCAAGGAAAAAGTATCAGCACCTCTTACAATTACAGAACAGTGTGTGCTGGAAGGGACCTTAAAGGTCAGTTAGTTCCAACCCCCCTGCTATGGGCACTTCCACTAGACCAGGCTGCTTGCTCAGCTCTCATTTTGAAGGCTGTGAAGTAGATTTCTTAGTACACACATCAATATCCTTACACAAGAGGTATTCATTCTGTCATTCACTCACAGTACCTAAGGCACTAGTATTTGTCAGCAGAAGCACCTAGCACATTACATACCAAGATTCACATCAGGCAACATTTTATCCAGAAACTGGGTCTCTCCTCCATTAGGTGACAGGAAATCAGCTAAAAGTTGGCTGTTGCTTAGTTCTGGGTGTTGCAGTAGTTTCTTTGAGGCAGAAGTAAAGAAACAAGCTTTAAGTACTTGAAAATTAATCTTAAAAAAACAATTTATAGCAAAAAGAGCACTGCCACAGATAGTCATTTACAAAAGATTTGTTTTCAGCTACATGAAACTTCAGCAAAGTTTTCTTTGCCTTATTGAACCCTTTCTATAACTCAAGTTACTTGGAAGAAAGCAAACAAACAAAAAAGCAGGTATTCTTTTATTAGTTCTGTAGAATTAGTTTTAGTCTTTGCTCCAAAAGTTTGTTTGATACCTGCAGATATTCCTGAAACTCCTCTCTCTTGGATTTTAAGAACTCATAGTTCTTGGGGCCAATGATTCTCTTTGAGGGCAGCTGAGCATCAGGAAAGGTACCTAATAAAGGTATCAAGAAGATTAAATCACTCTTGTAACACAGTCAGCTTTGATTATATTATTTTAAATTCTAGCTCAGCACTAAATGACAATCACAGAAGTAGGAAGGATGGAGAACATACCATGAAATTCTGTGAGCTTTGACTCAAGCACATAAAATTCAAGATACCTCCTATAGACAGACCAGTGTTCAGGTTCATGTCCAACTGGGGGAAAAAAACAAAACAAAACACAACCCTGTTAAAAAGAAACCAGGTTTTATGCTACTTGAGAGACTAATTAAACAACAGCAAATGTTTGCTGGATTATTATCCCAGTCAAGACATTGAAGTGTTAAATTAAAATGCATTCCTACACAAACAGTGTAGGAATGATGATCAGATTTAGAGGATCCCTAAAATCCAATCAATGCAGCACTGCATAACTTCAAATTTGATCAGGGCTGACTATGTTAAGACTTTTAACCAAGTGATTTGCAGAAATACTTCTTTTTTAATTCCATCCTTCCACACCATCAGCCTCAATCCTGACCTTTCTTCCTCCTGGAAGATATTACTAACTAACTCTTAAACATTTCCTGTTTATTGTGGAAGTCTGAGTTTGATTAACACTAATCTATGCAGCCCCAGGGTGATACTATTTTCCCCACTCAATTTGGATGTATTGCTCTCTAGCTTCTGATAAACCAACTGCAAGCCAGGATGGTTGGTAATAAGCAAAATATTTTCATTTCTTAAAAACTACCTCTAAAGGTTACGTAAAAAGAATTACTTCTTGTTCATGAATCCCAAATTCAGGGTGGGTGAAAGAAAAAGATGCCAAAAGTTTCCTCGTGCGAGTTTAATTTTTAATATGAGTCCAAATTTTTCTGCAAAGGCAAAAATCTCAAACTTTGGCATGAAGTCTGAATGGAACTGTTTGATGCTGAGGGGTCAGTTCTCAACTTGCAAATACAAAATGGATTTCAAACCAGCTGTCAAAAGTATTTCCTTGGAATTTTCAAGTCATCATTTACAAATCAGAAGAACGTGGATGTGAAATAAACTGCAGCAGCCACCAGAATGCAGCACCCTAGAATATTTTTAGTTGACTTTTAAATGACATTTTCTTTACCCCCCAAATTGCATACCTGCCCTTCTGTCATTTCTCTCTACATCAATGCAGAACACAGGGATTCTTTCCTTCCTGTCTTTTCTTTCCAAGGAGGGATCATCAAAAAAATCAATGTATGGGATGCTGATTTTCCATGCAGCAAGGTTGCGGGGGGTGTTTGGGGTACTAACAGCCTCCTCAGGAGAATCATCTTCCATCACCATGACACCTTCTTCAATCTGCAAAGGTTCAAACATCAACATCTAGAGTTCTGTTTTCAATGGTTCAGTTTACCTTTGGATCCACCAAACTTACATTAACACCAATTACCCAACTACCAAATAAGGATGCGTGCAGGAGAATAACTCCCCTATCCTCCCTAAGTCTGTAAACTGCACCCCCACCACCACACAAGGACACTGCTGTTCCACAGACCATGTCTGTCTTGTCCCAGAAAGCTGCTCCTCTGACTCTGTGGTACCTGCTAGGAAACTACAGCTCAGCACTTACTGTGCCATTATTAGTGTTAAATCTGGATATTCAGTATTGAAGAGAAGGCAGCTCTGCCCAGCTGCTCAGAGGTAACCCTAAAACAAGAAAACAAGTTTTCTTCTTCCCAGCCACACTTAGCAAGTGAAGGGATTTAGGAGCTTCCCAAATGATGTCTAGGGTGGTTTAGTAAAATTGCAGTATCCTCCCTTTATTTAAAGAAAGGAATTTAGACAATGCTGCACTTAAACCTTTTCATCCCTTCCCAAGCTAAAATCATTCTGCCCACTTGAAAATGCAGAAAATTAAGACGTAAGGATTAGATGCTGCATTGTCTGTCTCTTGCTGAGTTCAGCAACTTTTCACAAGTAACTTCTTGTGCTCTGGCATAAAAACACAGTCCTCTGAGCTCCACTGCTTTAATTATATTTCTACTAATTCCTCCACTCTATGGGAATTGCACTTCCACACCCTTTGGCCAGCAGAATCTGCAACAGCAATGCTGCAAAATTAACCCATTTTCATTTGAATCTTACCTCAAAAAAAAAAAAGAGAAGCTACAACAACCAGATCTTAACTGTCCAAAGAATTAATTGCAACAGTTCTGCCACCCTAAAGGCATGATTTATATAAAGATGTAGCCTGTATAGATTGCTCCTCTTAAAGAAAAGAAAAACAAATGTATCTAGGGTTCCAATGCTGAGTCCTCCCCACTCTCTTCTGAAGGCAAATCTGAACAGCAGTTTCTTCAGTACTTCATCAGGGGTTTTAGGGCAAGCAGATGGAATGCTATGAGGATAACTAAGGGACTTGAGCATCTCCCCTGTGAAGAAAGACTGAGGGAACTGGGGCTGTTTAGCCTTGAGAAGACCGAGAAGGGAATTTATTCATGTCTACAATAATCTGAAGGGTGGGTGTCAAACCCTTGCAGTGAAGTAAGGCAGCAGGAAACTCAGAACTTGAATATTTTCAAATACCAACAGAAGACAAAAAGAAAAGCCAACAAAAGATTTAGGCCAATTGAAAGTTTTACTCACAAAGTCATCTTCTCCTTCATTTAAGTTATAGTTGGGCAACATGGCTCCTTCCATTGCAGAGCTCTTGAACACACCTTTTATTTTGTTGCCAATTCTGCTGATTCCAAAGGACTCTCCTCTCTTCTGAGTGGTCCTAGGATTACAGAAGGCAGAGTTCACAACACAAGGCATGTTACCACACAGCAGCTCAACAGGCTGTCCCACAGCATCTGCAGCTAAGAGGAACACCTCTATAAAAAAAGGCAGGTAATATATTTACAATTCCACTTAAAATTCATTTATGGCACATTTATTCTCTGATAGCAACATTTCATGTTCATATTCCCATGTGGTTAACCATGAGCAAGCATTACAGTCTTAGAAGAGTACCCCATTAATGCAGGAGATGGAATAAACAACTATGCAAACCAATTTCTGACATCAGAAACTGCCATGTTGCTACAGGCACAGACACCCAGGAGGTCACTCACTCCATCCTTTTCCGTGTACTTGTATTTAAATATTTATCCACTCTTGCCAAGTACTGCAAGTGGGGCAGTTCAGTGCTTTTTGCCTTTTACATAAACAACCAAGAATTTCACAAGCATGTATGATTCAAGATAGATCTCCAATTTAAAGCATTAGGGACACACTGAAGGAATGTGGAAGGAGCAAGACTGAGCATGAGGGAAAACAGATGCAACTGAAAAATCTTGGCTTGAAGAGCCAAGTCTGAATGGAAGATTCAAGATTTTTTTCATGTCTTGCCACTTAGGACAAAGCACCCAAAAAGCCACAAGGTATGAAAAAAGATAACTGGGTAGGAAGTGAACTTTTTAAGGAAAAAAAAAAAAAAAGACTGTATAGCATTCCTATGACCTTCTCCAAGACCTGATACCAAAGATTATTTCTTACATAGAAATGCAGTAATTCTGGGAAGAAAAATGTTTTCTGTTGATTATGGAATCAGCCTGAGGTTATTTAAGTTTATTCAAGAAGTACAGTTGATAAGTAAGTTCAAATTCAGTGCAGTGGACTGCAGAATGAAAGACTCAAAAAGAAATTTATAGACTACTTCGACTAGAAAAAACAATTAGTACTTTAGAAGAAAAAAAAATAATGTCCTATATGTTCCTTTTAATTCAAAGAAAAAAATAAATGACTAACTCCTGAATGGTACCAACAGAACAGCAAAGACCAGCAGGTGGAAAAAAAACCCCCAACATGCTTCCAATAGCAACTGCTGACTCCAAATGTGCATGTGTGTGTTACTAATGAACTTCCTGTTTACAAGTTACCCAGCCTGTGTATGCAACTAAAATTGTGTAAATAATCCACTGCTTTTCCCCATCTTTTGCTTTTCCTATCTCATTATCAGCTCCAAAGCAGACATGCATCATCTATCTTCTTTATCTCTGCTAAACAAAGATAAGGTCTCAGCTGTGGGTGACCTAAATCCATGTTTGCACAACTGGACTCCATTTTTAAACAACTACTTGTACATGTTACTGTGCTGAACTGAACTTCTGCACACTGGGGACCTACCTGAAACTTGCTGATGAGCTTGAACACTGGGCTAGCAAAATAACAAACTTCTGAGGGAAAAGCAGAGAGCTTTTCTAGCAGGTTAACACTTCAGACCTCTGGCTTAACTCTTACCTTGTCATTCCTATGAAAACTTGGGCAGTTCTCAAGATTTTGAGCAAAAAAAAATCAGTTTGCAGAGCTCAAAGATTTGAAGAGAGTATTAGAGGCTGAGGTGAGCTCATTCCTGCACTTGGCCTGTAACTGAGCTTTGCAGAACTGAGCTCCATGGGGCCAGGACTGAACCTGATAGCAAAGAACACCCCCTCCCTGCCCTGATATCACAGCACATCAGTGCAATCACTCAGCTGCAACATGGATAACCACCTAGGATGGGATTCTCTTCACAGGAAGACACACAAATTGACAACACAGACTGGTGAAGGCTACACAGACATGTGGTGGTGCTGCTCAGGATTTTAATCTGTAGAATGAAGTTGATAAATATCCCCTCAAGACTCAGAAATGATGGAACAGGTGAAATACTGATGCTCTGACAAACTCTGAAAAACTAATAACAAAACAAAAATCAATATTTTCTGAGTTTGGATAGAATGTATTTAAAGTTGCATGAATAAAGCAAAAAGAAATCATTGAGGAAATATTAAGACATTAATGAGTTGTCACAGGCTACTTATAGCAAATGATAAAAAAATAGCAAATGTTGTAATCAGACTTGTAACAGTCCCAAGAAAAGCTGAAGAGAGAACTTATTTAGGGAATATTTGGCTTTGAGTGCTTTACAACATTGACAAAGTGGTTATATTTGCATGCCATGTTAGGCAATGGTGAGTGTGGGCACTGCTGTGCAAGATGAAACAAGCAGTTAAACAGGATCTGGAAATGTAACATGAGGTAAAGGAAATTTTGGAGAGCAGCCAATAAAAAAAAGCTTCAAGTCATGCAAATGGATTTCAAAAGTAATAACACCAGACAAAATCATTAACAGCAAAAAAATATGAATATATCGCAAGCTTGTGAAATTAGTAATGAAGCAATTTCTAAACACTGGTGAAGAGGACATGGGGAGGTAGTTTGATGTGGGGAGAAATGCAGTTTAGTCCAGAGAAGACACTGCTATTTTTCTGGATGGCCTGTTAATTGTCATTATCAAGGCTGTGTGATGCAGTCGTGACAGATGCTGCATGACTGACACACAACATTTACTGAGTGTTAGACACTTACCTGAAGTCATCCAAACTCAGGCTACTTCTGCAACAACAGGCAGAAAAATTACCTCAGAGCCCAGGAGAAAATAATGGTAAGAGAAAAAAAAAACAACAAAACTAAACAAAACAAAAAGTACCCCAAAAAAATTGATAGGCCTATCCCAACAAAGCTGAATAGGTTCCATCAGTAAGGAAAACATGAGCAGGCTAGATGCAGGCACACTCTGCCTATCCCTGCAACACCTGAAGTCCAAGAAGACCCAACTTTGCACTAATGAAATGGTATCATGTACATACAGTCAATTAAATCATCAATTAAACCACCACTTTATTTCCATGTTGTCTTTTTCTCACTGCACATTGATTTTTCCCTTTCCTCTCCTCATATGTTGAGGTCTAAATGACATTTTAATTTCTTCAGTGCAAAACACTTCAAAGCAGAGACATTTTACGTAATATTGCTTGCTCCTTTTGTATGAAATTTATCCATTTAAAAAAAAAAAGAAGAAAAAATTAGTCATATTAGTCTTATGACATAATATTCCCATGATTTAATATTTTAAGTTAAAAAAAACCAAACAAACAGCAAACCAACCAACCAAAAAACCAAATAAAGCCTCTTAAAGATTCTTCTGTACCTACCTGTTCAACTTGGAATTGCGTGTTGGTGACTCTGCTCCTCTCAAAAGGTGTCTGAAGTACTACAAGGGACAAAAAAGGTGTCAAAGAAAACCCTGGAGTAACTGAGATCAGAGTTACTATGCAATGACATTGCAGAATAAAAGAACCAAGAACAGGAGTAAAAAGCAAACTGACCATAATCTATCAGCTACAATATTAATCTGAAAAGGGACAGACAAAATTTGCAATACATCCTTCCAGAACTACTTGTTTTTACTTTACATAGTCTCAACATTAAAAATACCAACCCCTAAATTCAAATTAAAACACCAAAATCCATTTGAGAAATACACTTTAGTAAGTATAATGCTAAAGTAAGGTTAAGTACCTGCTCCCAGGACAACTCTTGGGATATATATATATATTTTTAATAATGTTCTACGTGTATCACACATATTACTGTTGCCCAAAATCTGCAGTCATAAAAGAAAGGGTAATAGGAGTGATATACACAAACTATTACATAAAAAAATGAAGAAGTTTTGGGTTTGTTTGTTTTTGTTTGTTTCTCAATTCTGTTGGTGTTGGGTTGAACTAGAAGAAAGTCAATTTTCCTACTGAGATTGGGCACAGCTTTGGCATGATAACCAAAGCAGAACATTTATTTATTTATTTATTTATTTATTTATTTATTTATTATTTCACTTATCTATTTATATATATCATATTTTCTTCATATAAATATGAAGATATATCTTTTAGTTCTGCATACATATGACTGTAAATAGGGCATCCTAAGGAGGAAAAATAAAATAAAATAAAATAAATAAAATAAAATATACAAACTTGCTTTAAGATTGTAACCTTCAAATCTTTCACACTTACCTCATCACTGTGACAGAACATAGGAGTGAAGACATTCTCAAGCAGAGACAGGACATGCTCATAAGCTTCAAAAAGACACCTCATAGTCTGAAGTTTCACAACATCCATATATGGACCCTCAGCAACTATATGTATGAATATAAACAGAGATGGATATAGGGGCATATAAATTTGGGGGGTTTTTTTTCTGGTCTGAGTCATTGCTTTGAAAGCTACTGTAAATCTAACAAAAAATCAAGCTGACAAAAGGCTTAAGCATAATACAGCAAAGAGGTAACCATTTTGAAACCTCTGACAAAAGATATTTCAGTGAATTAATCTTCACTTTATTACAGAATGTGTTTCAATTTCAGTGTGAATTCTTCCTTTCAAATTCCAACTTACTTCTTTGGATCTCTTCAACGATGAAAGGGTCAAACCTAATTTTGTCAATGCTTTCATCCGAACAGTAAGTCCTGTAAATTTTCTGTACTTCCTCATGGAGAGACATCTTCTCAGCATCTGACAGTTCTGGTCGTAAAATTCGGTCGTTGAATTCCTCTGAGAAGTTAATGGAAAGAAATCCATTTGTGGATTCACTTGGCAATCAAAAGGCAAGGTGAAGCAGCCAATAACCAACTCACCTTCCAGCAGATACAGCAATTTGTAAAACTTTACAATTCACAGGAACACAAGACATCTCACAATGTCAGGAAATAATAATAGCTGCCTTCTTAACTAGAAGAAAATAATAATAGCTGACTTCTTAACTAAACTATAAGGAAATAATAATAGCTGCCTTCTTAACTAAACTGTGAGGAAATAATAATAGCTGCCTTCTTAACTCTAATTCAGATTTGTTCATGAAATGATGACTAAAACTATACTTCCTGGCAGAAGAATGAATGAGAAGAATGATTCTTTTTCTTAATACACTAACAAACTGGAATTTAAAGTTTTCTACTGCTGTGATATCCAGTTCATGCTACACAGAGGCCAAATAGCCCTTCATACCTGTCATCTGCCTCTACTGCTGCTACTGCATTCCTAAGATCCAATCCACCATAGTATTATTCAATACTATCTTTAATATCAGACTAACATGAGAAGAAACTTCCCCAATGGAGAATGGGGGAAATAATGAGCAAAATCAAATGCACACCTCATAACCAAGATACAGGTTACTGAATTAAAGATATCAACACCTTGAACATCACTGTTATGTTTCTGATCTCTCCAGAAACCAGAATTTTAGAGCTAACAGGAAAAATTTTTCATGAGGAAAAGCTCATTTTAGAATACTTTAGTAACCATATTATTAAAAAAAAAGATTTTTTTTCTTACAAGCAGATTCTATTTATTAAATGACAACTTTTATCAATAAACAACTAAAATTAAGACCTACAGCACATGCCACCATTAAGGTTGCCAAGATTAGCATTCAGGAATTGGGACATACTTAAGTAAGTAAACACAGACCTTGAAAGGTAATCTCTTGCTTAATAGTGCTGTCCAGTTCTGAGACTGAATATTCCCTTCAGTGTGCAAATGCTGAAAGCTGTTAAAGATCATTAAATACACCTCAGAACCTGTGTGCAACCTTACCTACTGTCAGGTAGAACTGCAGCACGTGGACTGCTCCTTCCTGCTTCAGGAAGTTCATGAAGCGAAATAAAAGGTCTTGCTGATCTCTGATCTCCTTCAGTTCCAGTTTCAGCACCTGAGTAAGTCAGAAATGCAGTCAGCCAATTGTCAGACTTGCAGTGAGCACATAAATAATGCAGAGTTGTACAAGAAAAACAGCAGGTGAAGTAAAACGTTCAAAGCAGGATAAGAAAGAAATGTTGCCTTTGCTTACAGATGTTTTCTTATTTCTTGGCTCTGCAAATTTCTGAAGGAATGGAACCAAGGAAGAAGGAGGTTCAGTTGCTTTCTCAGGCTGCAGAAAAACAAACAAGAAAGAGAGTGGACTGAGAAAGCTACCCTGATGTGTGAACAGATCACTCCTGCTTTCATTTTGGCAGTACTCACTGGACTATCATCAATGAAGATCAGCAGCAAATGGTTGACAGTGTCCTGCAGGAAAAGACAAAACAAAATTCACATTCAAGAAACTCAAAGAACTAGAAAAAAATAATTCCATGTTACACCCAGGTTGAAACTTGTAAGTATATTAATAACTTTAAAACAAAGCCTGGAAACATTTGAGAATTGATCCGCAGTGGTCTCAGCAGTTTGAAGGTGCTTCTACTAGCACAGCATTCTCCCAATTTAGTCTTAATTAAAAACACATTCTTAAGAGCCCATGTCAATATTGTATTCTAGTCAGTTCATCACTCAAACCTATAATAATGAAGAAAAACATTGGCTAAAAGATATTTTTTTTTTACCCAGTCAGAATGCACTGTAATTCATTTTGCATCATTTGCTTTATCAGAACATACTTAGCAGGAAAATGGTAATACTGAGTACATAAAGATTATTTCTGGGCTCCAAAATCTTACAGGATCAGCTAAGAAATCCATTGAGGGAAGTAAAACAGAACCAGGCAGAATCTCTCTTATCAGAAGAGCCAGGGATCTAAGAAGAAAAAAAAAACAAAAAATCAGAACCAATATTATATTATCTAATTTTATAAATTAATTTTCCAATGCTATTATATTTTACTGGGAAATATTTTAGTATTTAGTAATACCTTAATCATACTTTTAAGACAAATCAAAGACCATTCTTTCACTCTCCAAAATTACTGGACTACACAGTGTGCATACACTGTAAAAAACACAGTTCTAAATCATTTCTATACCTGCACTCTGTTGACTTTGGGGGTAAAACATAAGGAAAAAGAAGTTCAGTAAGTTTTCTTAAGTAGTGGAGTTCATCTCTTCGGCTTCTCAAAGCAACATGGAGCTCTGGTCCATACTCCTCTAAAGCAGCTTGCTGTAAAAATTCTGCATTTTTTACTGCAAGTAAAAAAACAGTATGATGAGTTGTTTCATTTTTTTTCTTATTGTGAAATAAGAGGCTTTTCACTTGAGTTAAAAAATACAGCATAAAGCATCGTGGATCACAGCCAGTGAAAAGAAAAATAACTGTTTTCCAACAGAAAATGGTCTATTTTCCAAATACTCCTTCAAGGTGTGGTTTTGATATTTTTTTTACATTAGGCTTGTGAAGATATTTTCATTTAGATGATTAAATATGATGCTGCTCAAAGTCTCTTTGTAGCTAATAAACACAAACCTCACTTTTCAACATAGTGAACAAACACCCAACACATTCCTGTTTACCATACAAAGAAAGAAATGTAGGATTGTCAACATGGGAAAATGAAATCAAAACTGAGTTGTTGGTGTTTTTTTGTGCTGTAACTTTTTTCCTATTGGTCTTTGCAAAGAAAAAAAAAAATGCAGAAGGAAATATTTTTTATTTTGGCAGTTGGGATGCAAATATTTAGCAAATAGAATACCAAACATAAAAAAAACCCCAACATTGATCCTCACCCTTTGAAAGTGACAACACAATAAATCTTTACATTACCTTTCTGCCTGGCCTTGGCTATCACTTCAATGTGTTTCATTGCTGCCTTCAGCATCTTCTTTGTTACAACAGTTGGAATATCCACCTAAATAAACAGTTTTAAAATAAAAACAGCTTTGTTCTAGGTTCTTTCCCCAAATTATTACAGGCAACAATTATATTAATCTGCTTATATGAGGAGGTGTAGCTGTGCAGATGAGCTGGCAGCTTTGTTCACTCTTCTGAGAGAAGTTTTGATTTAAATTTTAAATAAATTTATTAATAAAATGTTATTCATTTGTAGAAGAAGAGCAGAGATTCCTGCACATGGCACTGTGGTCACTGAGCTGCACAGCTACACCTCCACCAGACAGGCCAGTACAACAGACCAGAGCTGCCTAAAAGCAGCTACATGAAGGTCACCTTCTATTTACAAGAAAGAAAATAGGAGCTCCTGCTCACCAAAGGAAAACTCTTGTCCTTTGGTACTCACATTTCAACAGTAATTCTGAACAATCAATATTTTCTGATGGAACAGAGAGGGGGGAGAGTTTAGATGTAAGTTAACTTGGTTCAACAACCATGCCTCAAAAAAATCCACCTAGGCAGCACTAAGCAGAAAACAGGGGAATTATGCAATTCCTAATTTTAAGTTTTCATTACAAAGTAGAAGATTCTTTGGCTAAAAAAAAAAAAGGCTGAAGATATAACCTAAGAAAATAAAAAGTATCTGTTTTCTTACACAAATTCTTTCCTGAATTTAAAAGATATATATATCTCTATTAGCTAGAACTATTACTTTCAAGCATCTAATAATAAATCCAAAACAAATTCATCAATACATCTGTTTGGCAAAGGTATAAGACTACTTCATTTTGCCATCAGTGATGAATTTCTCCTCAAATGAGGTTACAAAGGACACAGAGCTGAAAGGCTAGAAAACATTGTCATAACTTCAGATAATTACTACTTAAGTTTTAAATGTGGATTCCTAAAATGACAAAGTGTTGATACTAGGATGTGCAAGCAAATAAAATCTGAATTATATGCAGAACATTTTCAATAGTATATGCATCAGAGCTATTAAGTGAGGCTGAATCAGTGTGTGGGTGTGTGCAAACACAGAAACACTTGTTCAGCAGAAAAAAAAACCCTATGAGCTGAAAAATACAGTGTAGCATGTGACACCATGCTCCCCTGCATGACTGAGCATGCAGAGCTTCCATTTTGTTCCAAAAAACAAAGATATTATGAGTATCTTTTTTCAGAGGTAGCTGTAACACTTCACACAGGCACAAAATTGTGTTATTCTGTAGGATGGATGCAAATAAATCTAAACACTTGTAAATAGAAATATGTTTCTGTGATGAGCTGTTGTTGTTTCATGATAACAGAGAAGACAGCAGCATTTTCTGTATTGACAGTGGATGTGTGAACAAGGCAACCAACACCTCCATGTGCTGGGGGTGTCCAGATTGTATTTTAAAACCTTGATCTGTATTTTCACTGCAAGACTCACTCCACTTGCACATGTCCACATGATGCCTGGGCTACAGGGACACTTCCTAATCTCCCCTCACATCCACTTGGAACAGCAACATGCCTGAGTCCAGAGTAAACAAGAAAGTCATCTGGATTTGATATCTAACACAGAACCAGGCTGTGAATCACTCCTGACTGAGTCCACGTACACTTGTAACTCTGCAAATATTGCTGTTACTAAGGAGGGGAAAAAAAGACACACACTGATGGTTGCTGCTCCAACAGAGGGGCCAGCACTGAAGAAATCTGGAAACTTGAGTTAATTCTTCCTGCTTACAACAGCCAGGCAGTTCCCCTAAAACAGCCCTGAAGCACTTTACCAGGAAAAAATTCATGTGCTAATATATTAAATATAGCAAATAAAAAAAAAAAAAAAGTCTTTAGTTTCCAGAATGCTTCTTAAGACCTCCATTAACATAAGAACTATATCTGTTTTAATTCTTAGCGTAAGATATTCACTTAATGACAATCTACAGACAAAAGTCTGCATTTCAACAAGTCAAACAAGTTTTGAGGCAGGTGCACTGCTGAGCATTTGCTAATAGTTCTTTCTCAGTTATTATGAAAATTGCTCCCACTTGGATGAAGTCACTAAAAACAGCTACAATATGATCCCAAGGTTTTAATGGTGCCTTGCACCAGTGTAAAAAATATATCCCTTTGCAAGGAAGTCAAAGAATGGTTTGGGTTGGGACCTTCAAAGCCCACCTTTTCCAACCCCTTGGCAGGACACTAAATCAGACTGCTCAAAGCCATGCCCAATGTGATGCTGAAACCCTTCCAGGGATGAAACTCCACAGATGGTCTATGACCAGGAATGGGAGGAGAGGAGGAGGGAAGGGATAACACCAGGAAGAAACTTAGATGGAAACTGCCTACAGGCTCTGCAAAAATGACTTTGGATCTTTTTTTTTAATTCCTTTTTCTTTCCTTTTTTTTTTTTTTTCAGGAAGGGTATCAGTTGTTCCTGATGGGAAACCAACATGAGAACCTTTCAGCCACCTTACCTTGTGAATTCTCCTAACTAAGACAGATGCAAAGAAACGGAGAGTGCCTCTCAGCTCATCCACTGAGGATTCATCATCAGTAATATTCCTGCAGTTTGTACAGCATGACATGGAAGAAAACACAACCAAATGCATTTATGTCAATCCAACCACAATATATTTGGCCAAAAGCTGGAATAAGAACATTTAACAGGCTTCTATTACAGCACTAACACAAAGCATTCCCACTTGTTTTTTTCTGCACAGAAAATGGCTTAAGAAATGTGTTGGCAAATGGTAGTTTTGTACCTTACCTGCTCAAATAAACTGTCTGCATGGTTTTGACTGATTAAAAGCTCATTTTCCACATATGCAAATGTTTCCTATTTCAGTGGCATATAGTGAAACTGAATTAATGTCACAAAACCTTTGGAGTCAGGGTGCTGCAAGCACAGACCCCAGCTAAACTAGTGAAAATTGGGTTTTCATATTGCATGCTGCAAGACCTTAAATAAAAGGCATTCAACCTTTTGGTAATAAGTCTACATATGTAGTAAATGTAACTATTATTAGCATTGAAAAAAAAATATTCAGTGCAAGCACCTGAAAAATCAATATTTATTAATGCAACATATTTTTCTGTTGTTCAGCATCCCATTTTTTAAAGGAATAATACCCTGGGTTATATAGTATTCAAATGCAAGTTGAAGATGAACTGATAAGTAAAGAAAGTAAAGATACTGGTGACCTGATGGTCAAAGTATGCAACTAATGGCACAAAAAAGCATTTCAAAGAGAGCAGCTTGGCATACAGAACACAGTCATCCTCCAACAGCTAATCACATGCAGATAAGAATACTGCAGGGGAAGGTTTGGTTTGGTTTAAGATCAGCAGCAAATATCCCCAGTGTCAAAGGAAGCCAAGGAATTAGCAAACAAATTGCATGGCTATTACTAGTATCTGACAAGACATCAAGATATAGGAAGTAATTTGGACCAAAAAGTTGTTATTTTATTGCCACTTGGATAAGCAGCACCTTGGCTAATTTGACTTGGATGTGACTTTATGACATGTACTTTTACAACGTGCCACAGCTTTGCAGAGCCATTATTTTCATCTCCAGTAGACTGAGGACTGGTGGGAAAAAAAAGAAAACATCAAGGTCCAAATAACTCACTTGCAAACATTTGTAAAATTGGCTGCATTTTCCTAGACTTTGAGGAAAAAAATTAAAAACACAACTGTCAGTGTAAGGTGGAGATTTGCTAAAAGAAAAAGGCTCAGTCTGTTAATTGTAAACAGTTGCTGAGTCTAATGGCTCAAAAGACACACACCCAACTGCTATTGCATGGAAAGTCTTAGGGGACATACTGATAAATGAAAACCATATACAAATACCAAAGTGATTTCTTTTTACCTCTGTGTATCAATTATTCTTAGGAAACTATCATCAAAAAGATGAAGAAAGTAAGTTGCAAGTTCATAAGAATGTAAAGCTATAGTTTGTAACTCAACAAAAATTCCTGTTTTTTCTTGCATTTCAAATGGAAGCAGCTCCATGTGTAAAAATACTGGGTTTGCTGAAGTATTTTCATGGTAACTATTACAAAAATGTGGTAATCACTGGATTCTGGTCTGAAAGAACTGGGGTTACAGTAGCATCATTGCCAAAAAACCAAACAGAGAGCACGGAGTGATTCATTCAAATCTTAAACTCTCCTATTTAAAATGAGGTTGATATAAGCAAGATATTATCTATTTTATTGTACAACCACAACTATTAAAAGCAGACTGGCAAGTCCAAATTGCCTGCTGGTGCTGGCTACCCATGCTGCTAAATAAGGAACGTCTGGATGCAAAGGCTTCTGATTTGGCTCTGTGAAGTCTGTTAGGTGAGAACAAACACTTCAGGGGTACAAGAGTTCCTTCTCCAGGGTCAGCTGAGCTATGGGAATGGTGCAGGAGCATCCCAAGCAGGGAAAAGTCAGAACCAACAGGGTCTAAACAGACCTCAAACAGCCACATACACAGTTCAGACCTCCCTGCTCCCTGCAGGGGGCTGCACTAGATGCCCTTTGGAGGTCCCTTCCAGCCCTAACCATTCTCTGATTCTAAGACTGCTGTTGGAAATACAGGAACATCTACAGAGCTCACCAGAGAACAAGATGTTTCAGGATCCAGGCTGGCTGACTCCACACCAACTATATTTTGCCCTGCATTTCTCATTATGCCTATTCCTATCTGTGCCATATGATGTTTTCTAGAGTTCCTCTGTCTTGGGTGTCAGGGATGTAAGATGTGGAATCCAGGTATCCTTGTCAGTCCAAAATAAAGTCATTTTAATTTGTTTTCCACCAGCCAAAGAAATCCTAACTACATTTCAGTTTAGGAAATAAAGAAGATGAGGATGGTTCCCTTACACTTGTTAATCAAACAGCACAATGCAACAGGCTCTAGCTCTCTGCATTTGAAAGCTTAAAACTCTACTTTTCCAACTTGATCATTCACAATACACGGTGCTAAAGCTCCCTCTGCTGTTTGCAGAAGCAGTTCAGTTGTAGATTTAGTAGATTCCACACAGAAACACTTATGTGAGAAAACAGAGGCAATTAAAAAAAAAAAATCAGGCAAAAAAGTCTGCCCAGAAAATTTTAGATTACAGAGAGACAGGGGAAAAAAATAGTTAAAAAAAAATATTATATAC
>JANHGL010011781.1:0-24824 GCA_024611195.1 Ceyx melanurus | reverse complement strand
AAGAAAGAAAGAAAGAAAGAAAGAAAGAAAGAAAGAAAGAAAGAAAGAAAGAAAGAAAGAAAGAAAGAAAGAGAGAGAGAGAGAGAGAGAGACTGGACTAGTCAGGCAATGTTCAAACAATGATTCCTAGTAAATAAAATTAAAATTCCAAAGAGAAAGAAGGCTGACAGAATTTTTTTCTTAGGTTTTTTGTTGTCAATGGAAAACAGATTTCTCTGCATGTCTTCAGTTTTTTTCTTTCATTCACTCTTTTTTCTGTTTGTTTGTTTTGTTTAACCACAAATGTCCTTATACTCAGAAAAGGTGCCACTTGGATTGACATATTGTCAGGCTGTTGAACTCTTCCTGGAGAGTGAAGTTAGGTCTGGGCTAAGTCACTTCTTATGGGCAGCCAAAGTGATAGAACCTGTTGTAGCAGGGTTACAGTCAAGGGTTGACAGAGCTTCTTCAGCTGTAGCCTGTTTCTGGAACTAATTAAGATTAAAAAAAAAGGAGAGGGCAAGAAGTGCTACCTGCAGCTTTCTGTTGTTGGTTTGGGACTTGTTTTTGTTGTGGGTTTTTTGATATTTTTTTTTTTTCTTGAGTCACCTGCACAGTTTGCTAAATTTCTTTGTGAATTGGAAGTGGCCAGTGGGGATCCTCTGGCCAAGCCCAAGGTGAAGATGTAGCAGCACCAGCAGCAGGGCCACCTGGGGCCTTGGGGGTGACAGGGTGCAGGTGACAGCCAGGGAAGATGGAGGAGATATCCAGAGCGCTGCATTTCAAGATCGACATCTCCATCTTGCAGAACTGTCACTCAGAAGTGAAGTGGAACCTGGTGGATGTGGTTTGGGACATAAAGGAAAGACATGAGAGCTCAAAAGATGTTTAAAAAAAACAAATTATATTGTGATTCTGAAAGATTATCCCATTTTTTGTCTGACAGAGGCAAAATCAGCTGGAAACCAGAGGTTTCCAGTATCTCAGGGCAGGCTCTGCCCTGTTTTTGCCTCCAGGAGGGGGTAGACAGTATCATAAGTAAGTGCTGGCTCTGCACCTCCCACCAGCTGCTAATGAGTGCAACATGGGCACAAATCCATGCAATATCTTGAATGTTAGATGATTTTCCAGGTTTATAAACCATGTTGGGGTGTGTATACATAAGTGCATTATGTAATCTATTTTTCCATTGTCTAATTGTCTGTGAATGTGGATGTACCTTGGTAATATCTTATAATTGAAGAGGTAAAAGGTGGAAATTGTGTGTCCTGCAAGCCCTAAATACACTGTAACACAAACAAAAGCACCTTGTCCTTTAGGATCAAAAGTGGGGGTGGAGTTAGTGAAAGGTGATAGAAAACTTCAAACTGAAGGTTTTTTTCATTTGCTTCATGAATGCTGGCCCCCCCAGTGTTTTGGGTTTTTTTCTGCATGGTACTTTGAATGTTATCACATCACATGATGAAAAAAGTATAATTGTAACCTATACCTTGCACTTCTTAAGCTGTAGAAATGTGCTTAGCTGTTAGAGTAATTAATGTTATTAACAACCAGGTCAAAATAAAGGATTTGCACACATTCCGGATAACTTGAGGTAAAGATTAAATAAGAATATACAACCATTATTTCTCAATTTGAGTACCTGTGCTACTGACTCTCACAGAAGTTGCTGAAATAAAGAAGCAGGTGTGTTTATTCTTTAAGAAACTTTTCTAAAGAAATGATTTACAAAATGAACAGGTTTCATGTTATCTTTGGTTTTATCTGGATTTTCTAACACTTTAAGAGAGTGAATGCTCTAGAAAGGATCATGTAAATAGTTCCCTTGTCCTGTCAAGATAAATCTAGTGAATGTAGTTTAGAGAGACAAGCAGCACTAAGTTTTGCAAGCATTATCATTGAGTAATTCTTCTTTAGAAGTACGAAGATAAAAATAGTGATAGTAGATATGACTCAAGGCAAGTGAGCGTTGCAAATTATGTTCCTTCGCTGCATGGAGACAGATATATTAGGATGAAATCACTAGGGCTATAAAATCGATGAATACATATTAAGAGACATTAATCCAGTGTTTAATGTGGCCTTAATTTACTGCAGTTTAATCCTCCTCATTTTCACTTTCTGCTAGGAACTTGTACTTCGAAACATGCAAATTGTCATATTGCCAAAGTGCTTTGACACTGTGTCCCCAGCAACTTATTGAACGTACAAAAAGAAAAAAGTCTGCAAGATTAATTTCCCTGTAATCTTGAAGGTTGCTATTTTGAACTGCATTTTGGAAGACTCTAATGTTGTAACATAAAGTAACAGAATTGTTTGGTAGGTTTCACTCCAGAAGACAGTGTCTCTGAGGACACTGTCTATGCAGCAAACTACTTTGTTAGGTAACAATATCTGTACAGATCCTTTTACTAGTGCCTGGTACTTAGAGTAACTAAGAAGGAGGTAACTAGAATATGCATAACTCCCAGACAAGGGCTGTTTCCAGTAATCTGATACAGTTTATCCTATCCACACAGTGCTCAGTTGTGCTACAGTAACTATCAAATATTGAAATAATAGTAAATTCTTTGCCAGGCAGAAAGAATCTGCATTTGAGCTGGTGTGGAGTAGCAGGCAATATATGAACTTGATCCTTGCCAGTACCCTCCATCCAGATTATTTCTGTATCTAGTTTTGTGTAATCATGGTCTTCTTCTCTTTTTATTACCACTATCCCTTGGCATACAGTGAAAATATTGCTCCCAGCTTGTACAAAAGGCAATGTAGCCTTTTTTTTTTTTTCAAAAAAGTAAAATTCTTGTCCTGGATACACCTATGAAGGACCTTGTTTTCACACTAAGGGCTTAGGCAGAGTTGGTACATGTAGGCACATCAGTCCATCTTACTATTTTCCTCAATAAATGAGTGTGAACCATATTTTGACTGGTCAAGAGCATAGTCATCTAGTAGTAACTATTCATTCTGTGGAGCCTCAGTATGCCTTTTCATCTGTACATCCATCTTTAAAAGGCTGTAACCTTCATTTTCCTAGTAACAATTTCCTTTGAAATTAAAACTTCTTTTTTATATTTGATCTTTGTACCCTGGACAAGTAAGATGAAAAAGAGAAGAAAAGGCTGATGAAGGTATAAGACAAATCCACAAGTGGATGTTATATGACAAACAAAGTAAACAAAATTGTCTCAAAAGCTTTGGTATACGTGGATGCTGAAATAGTCTTGGGATGTAGCAATCTGGAAAAGACCACCCTTCACTTTTATCATGACATGATGACAGAATCACAGAACAAAAGGCCCCAGAAGGGGGCAAGTGGCAGACTTTGAATGATACATGGGTTAGGCAAGGTTACATGTTGAGCATAAGTACACTTTCAGAACTGATGCAGTTTTGGAAATGGTAATGTTATAAACAAAATAAATTTCATCAAGATTTTCCTAACATTTGAGTTCTTACATGACAGTGACAAAAAAATCTTTAGAACACTTGGAGCTTTTGGAACCATCTGCCATGATTCATTTGGATTATGTAAGGATCTTTCAAACTCCTATGCCTCTTCTATGCAGTTATTGTTAAAATTTTTCTTCCCCCCCCCACCCCCACAAGATGAAGACACATTAAACAGACACAGAAGAAAAACCAAACCAAACCAACCAACCAAAAAAGCAAACCACAAAAAAAAAACCAAACCAAAACCCCAACAAAAACCAACCAAGTATTTTACACAGAATGACAAAAAAATCTTATATTCTAAAGCCCTTCTGCAGAAAAGTCTCAGAAAGCAAGGAACTGTGCTTCCAGTCCACAAACTCAAATAATTCCTCAAACATCTCCATGTCCCCACAATTTATTTTCAATAATTTAAAAAATGTTTTTAAGTCTAGTTCCCAGGGTTGAAGTTGATGTCCCATATCACTATTTCCACTATCATCTTGGATTGCACATTCCATAGAAGAGCATAAAGTGCTATGGCATTGTTAATTATTTTTCTTAAATTTAATTCGGAACTTTTTCACCCTTTCCATCATTGTTTTCATTGTTATTATTATTTTTACCTTGTAGCTCCTATATTCTTGTAATGACACATAAGAAGGTGCTTAAAGGTCTTCTTGAAAGTAGCATTGCAGAGAGCATAACAAGCAGGGTTGATGGTGCTGTTGATATAACAGAGCCAATACCCTATGGTCCATACGGTACCAGGAATGCAGGATGTGCAGAAGCTGTTGATGAGCACCATCACGTTGTATGGGGTCCAGGTAATTATGAAGGCCAGGAGGATGGCCAAAATAGTCCTTGTCACTTTTTTCTCTCTAGAAGGAGGTGGTTTCTTTTTGGCTGGCTGCTTTGTCATCTTGACAATTTTCCGGGCTACACTATTCTGCTTCTCCTCCCCATTGGTGCCTACAATCTCTACAGTAGTGTTGGTTGGGGCACAGCAGTCACCTTTTTGGGACTTGGTGACTACCCTGATGCACGTCAGCTTGGAGTTCTCCACTTTGAGATGGTCTTGGGACGCAGAAGTCTGGCAAGCATCTTTGGTAGCTTCATCCTCTTTCATGTTGGAAGCAACCACGCTGACAGAGGTGGAGTCATTGGAGCTCTCCTTCTCCTCCCCTTGAACACAGTTCTCTGTTACACTCTCAGCAGTAGTTTTTCCATTCTGAATTTTGCTGTGCTCCAACCCATCCCTACTAGTTGGGATGTTGTTATTGTTTGGTTTCACTATTTTACCTTGGACAAAACTGGGGGAAACTGTATCTTGGTTTTGGGCCGCTTCCTTTTTCCCTTTCTTTATCCGACTCTTACTGGCTCGAGATATTTGCCAGTAAAGGACAGTCATGATGATAACAGGCAAATAGAAGGCTGCAATGGCAGTGCCAAAAGTGACCGCTGCATTGGAAAAAAACTGAATGTAACAATCCCCATCCGGGACAGTCCTTCCTCCTACAATGAACTGCCAGAAGAGAATTGCAGGGGCCCACAGGATGAAGGACAGCACCCATGCAGCTGCGATCATCATGCCTGCCATCTTAGTGGTCCGCTTTACAGGATATGTCAGAGGCTTGGTGACACAAAAGTATCTGTCAAAGCTGATAATAAGGAGGTTCATTACAGAGGCGTTGCTGACCACGTAGTCAAGAGCCAGCCAGAGATCGCATACCACAGGCCCTAAGGGCCAGTAGCCTATCACAGTGTAGAGGGTGTATAAGTTCATTGAAAAGATGCCGATGATCAAGTCAGCACATGCCAAGCTGAACAAGAAATAGTTGTTGACAGTCTGTAGGTGCCTATTGACTTTGATTGATACCATGACCAGGATGTTCCCAATTATGGTGACTAGACTGAGAGACCCTGCTACCAGGACAATGAAGACCACCTCAACAGTTTTATAAGGGCTCTCCAAAGCCATCACATTTTCAGTGGAAGAGTTTACGTATGTTGAGTTATTCATTTCTGTTCTGGTAACAAGATACCAAATTGTCACTTAACCCTGCAGAGGAAAGACAACAAAACAGACACAACCATGAAATTAGTTCCTTCGCCTTTAGGAAATGAATACCAGAAAAACTACTTGGGGAGAGTTTAAAGGTAGAAGACGAGTGCAGGACCAGTCAGTTCTGTCTAATGATAATACCTTACAATAAATAATATCCCCTTAGGAATAACATATACGTATGAGACAAAGACACAACATTTGAACGCAGAGCTAGAGTTCTAAGTAAGTTCTCAGATGCATTTTCCTCTTGGTCCTGTTATAAAACTAATATTGATTGAAAGTTTTGAAATCAGATCTGCATATTGATGTCTTTCTTACCATCAAAATAGTTGACTTTACTCATTTCAAACTCCATTTCAAATTAAAAAGTCCAGTCTTGAGTGTATGCCATTCCTATAACACTGGGTGTAGATGTGATTTACCAAAAGCCAGACCACATGAAGCTGACTTATGTTTCCATCTTTCCTTCCTATTCCACCTGGGTATGCTTCTGGGAGGTGTATAGAACAAGTCTGTGTCACCTCTCCCACTCGTTTTCTTTACTAAAGTTACTTTTTAAATCAACATTTGCAGAGATTTTGGCACTGAATCAAACTAAAGTTATTAGTCTGGTGATAAACATGAAAAGAGTAGGTCTGTTGAAATCAGTAGACTTAGTAAACTCACCTCAGTTGAGCATCTGGCTACCTAGTTAGATGCATACAACTTTTATTTTTATTTTTTCCATTTGAATGTGATAAAAGTTACTTTTTACATCTTTTTGACTATTTGTACCTGAAAAAAGAGTTGTTGGTTGTTTTTTTTTTAACATGATGAGGTTATCTTTTTATGCTTGGCTATGATAAAAGCTATGAAATTCATAGTACAGTAATAAAAAAAAACAAACAAAACAAAACTAAACCCAAACAGAAAGATCAGTTCTATTTATACACAGCAATTATTTTTGTGCCCTGTACAGCCCACTGGCAGTACTCAATAAATAGTAATTAAACTACTAGCAATATACATTTCACAGAAGACCAAGAAAACAGCACATGCCTTTGCCTTCAGGATATGTGCTATCCTTTTGTGCATCCCCTATTGTCTATAGAATGCACTGGAACTGTACAGACAGTCTCCAAGCACTCATTATTTATGAGCTGTGCTCAAGGGATTATTGAGGCATGAAGGCCAGATGTGACAGAGATGTTATCTTGTTTCTAATTGGAATATTCTCCTTTTCCCCCCCCACCCATAAGGCATCACTTCTTTAAAGAGATATTCTAAAAGTGGTGGTGCAATCAAAGGAAGACAAAAAAATCAGTTATGTCTGGCTCCTCTATATATTGGGGATTAAGGAATCCTCCTCTGGCCCCTGTAACTAACCTGCTGATGCACAGACATATAAAATCCATGTCACTTAAATGGGACAATGTATTTTCACTGTCATTTCAGCACCACATATTTTCTTTCAGATACAAAAAGAAGATGATGCAAAATGTCAGCACAACAGAGAAAACCCTTCCGACCTCTAAGAAAAATAAACAAGTCTGTCTCTGCGGAGAAATCAAAATGCTATACCAGGGTAAAGGTTCTGCCTGAAGCAACTCTGTATTCTTGTAATTTATACTTAAAGAAATATAACTGGCAGAAGATGAGGCTCATTTAACTGTTCTAAAAACAGTTAAGGTTTGTTTGCCAATTCCATGTTGAAACGAACATATGTATAAACAGAGGATCTAAAGTTAGATATTTTCTTCCTTCTGCCCATTCACAGGTACATCCCTAAAATTCTTGGGATTAGGTTCAAGAGAACATAATGGCAAGGAAGAATGCTTTAATTAAATATATGCTTTGTACAGTAAGAACAGGCTGAGTGGAATATAACAGTATTTCTACTCTGTGCAAAAAATAGACTTGAAAATAGCCCAGATATCTATAATATATAGGACTGTCATTTCAGAAATTCTCAGTGTGCTTTTCACCCAAAGCTTCAGAGCTAAGCAGGTAAACATGTAAGATACCAATTTTTTTTGGTAAAAAAGAAAATTTAAAAAAACAAAAAACCCCACCAAAATAAAACAAAAAAACCAAGCACTCAAAAAAACCCACAAAAAACAAATCTAAAAAGTGTTTGTTATCTGAAGCTCTGCAACTATCTCTGTGACATAGTTGAAAGGGGGAACAAGAAGGGAGGATCAGAGCTGAAAATTTGTGCTATATGGTAAGAAAACAAGTGCTTCTCTACAACTTCATGTTGGCAAAATTTTCAGAGGTTTTATTTTCATTCCACTGAAGAACTAAAATTAATATTAAAACTTGAAACCTGTTATGGAATGAAATTACTATCTTCCAGCTAACTTTATTCCTCCTTTCAGCTGAATTTTGTACCAACTTTCAGTAGAAAAATCAGTTCTGATTTTATTAACTGAGATACAAGGAGCTGGATGCAAGCTAAAAGGTAATTTTATTTGTTTTGAATAGGATTTCACTGTCTTCTTTGGAATGAAAGCAAAGTAGAGGAGTCCTTTGCCCAGTGTTCTCTCTTAGTACTTTCCTGCCATGAGAAAGCTACCAGTTCTGGACTGCAAATGAAATTGTCACTTATGTCTTTCTTAGTTATAGAGAAACATATGTGCTATTACTTAGTCCACTTACTTTAAATCTTCCTTTGTTTGTATTAATATGATTGTAAAATGAACCATGTTTTGCTGTGCGTGTTCGTGAAAAGGTATAGGACTGGAGAATCATTTGATTTCAACTGACATAGATCATCGCTGCTGATAGTACTACTGTTATATGAGCAGAGACAGGGGTATCCCTGAAATCTGCTGGACTCTTTCCTGTTGACTCTAGTGCAGTTTGAATCAGGCCCATAGTGAGGTTTCTGTTTCTTATTGTGGCCACTCATTCCTTTGGCACAGGACTGCATGTGGACTACTTTTATTTTTTGTCATGCCATGAAGCCCTTCTCTTCTGCTGCAAAGGCAGTTGTTGTGGGAACAGATGCTATTCATCAGGCAGACTTACAGGGCAGAGGCATTTTAAGGTAATATGACCTCTTGTTGTGAGAAGTACCAGATCTTATTCTTGAACAAACAGAGCTCTCCTCTGCAAGCCCATGGGTGTTTGTACGAATTGCACAACATGGCACTGACTCTCGTGAGCTGCCATAATTTATCCTTCTATACTAAGTACATTCTTGCTAAACAAAGAATATCCAGAAAAGGCAAGACATTTCTCTTGTGACCTGAAAACCGACCCAAGTTCATTTTCTGAGATATCTTTTCAAACATATATGACTTTGTGGAATGTAAACACCATAATCACTGCATGGAAAATGTCCAAAGCCAAGAAATCCATATATAAAATGATTTATGATTTGATATGCATGTGGGAACATTTCCAGTGCAGTAGTTTCTCCCTTATAAAGAATTCATAATGCTGAAAATCATTCCTTTCTCTTCTTTTGACTAGACAAGGTTTTATAGCAGAACTGGGGGATTTGGTGGGATACATGGCACATGCACTTTTGGTCTGGTGTGATGCCAGGTCTTTTTCCAGTGTGTAGTAGACAAGCAGAAGCAAGGCAGGTGTGTTGACCTGGATCTTCATTAACACTAGCAAGGAGAAATGTAGTCCAGACTGGCACAGGCTGGAGTAAACCTTCACAGAGCATGCTGGCAGCCAGGATCAGCTTCACTTTCCTTCACTGACCTCCCTAGCAGTCAACTTGGGACAGTGAAACAGAGATTTCATGGGTGAAATATGTAAGCTGGTTAATTGTAAAAGGGAACTGTGGTGAGTATGAGCAAGCAAAATTATGCCACTAAGGGTATTAATCTTATTCCATTGCAGACCCTGAGGAGAAGAACTGCAGAAATGGGAGTGCAAGGACAAGGGACAAGGACTGCATGTCATCCTTAGGAGCATGATCCTCAAAAAGGACATATTTAGATATTGCATCCTGCTGACAATCTTTCCACTTGCCCTAACATGATCCCATCCCTTTGGTACAGATGAATCTTGTGTCAATCTATATAATTTTAAATTTAGACTATATCTTCAACATCTGTCACAAAACAAACTAGAGGAATGTTGTGTATATTGAAAAGAAAAAAAAAAAAAAGCTGATAATGCCACACCTGTCAAAGTCTGTAAAACAAATCCTTCCTAGGTATTGTGCATATTGGCAAGTTAAATATATAAGGATTTAATGACTTCTTTAAATCCTCTGAAACCATATAAAAGTCAAGGCATGAAATAGGACACAAACTATCTGTACCTGAAAGTTGTATTTGGGGTTTAAATGGGATTACCCAGGAACCTATGTGCATTTTTATTCTGAGCACTTTGTAGCATTCAAAGCTCCTCTCCATTCCAAAACTATGTAAAATGGATTTTTATTGATATGCTGTATCAATAATAGTTGGCTATTTGTTGTTTTTTTTTTCTCTGAATTTAATTTGATCTTGAACTGCATTGGTTTAGCTTCTAACTTCCTTCCTGGCACCTTTAAAGCCACAGTGTGAAGAGGAGAAAAAAAAAACAACTTGAAGAGAGATTATAGGTCTACTCTGGGTTTTTGGTAATAAAAAAAATTCAAAAAATTCCCAAATAGCTGAAGACTAATGTCTTCACCAAATGAATTACCTTCTACAATGCATTTGAAATTAGAAACATCTTTGGAAAATGTTACTGCCTCAGTGTGGTCCATTCTTCCTGTTTTCATGCACTTTTGGTTTTGTCAGTCATCACATGTCCTACAAAAAAAACCCAACAAACTTCTGTGGACCTATCTGGATCTACTTTACCCTATCTCATTGTGAAGGGTACCTAAGGGTGAAAAAAAAATAAAATTCTGCATGTATCTTGAAGTAAAAAGTAGATCAGAGTTGTAGAGCATTAATAAAAGAAAACTAATACTGTGCCACTAACAGTAATTGAAATAAAGCAAAAATATAACTACTCTCCCAAAAGCAGCTGGGAACTGTACATGAATAGGTGGCAGTGCTGGCATCAACATTGCTGCCCGGGTACTATTAGTCAGATCTGAGGATTTGTACAACTATTAATTACGTATGGCTCAGTGGTGTTTTTATAGTCTAAAAATAGTAACATAATGCCATGAGCCCAACTGGCTTGTATTCAAAATCACACAAGGAAAAGTACAGGCAGTATAGAAAAAAAAAAAAATGAAATAATCTAATTTCAGGAAATAACAAAAAAGAAGTTTTTCCTTATAGGTCTGGATAGTTACGTATTTCTACTCTATTGCTACTGTTGTTACTATTACTATTGTTATACTGATAGTCACCCACTGGTACTGGGGCACTTAATCTATTATCTTTCTTTAAGTATAGTTTTGGCTAAAGATATGTCTTTGTTTTTCAGGACCTGTGTAATCAAGAGAGAATATGCTTTCTGTCTTTTGGCAGGAGATATAATTACAAGCCAAATTCCACATCTCAATGCATTGGGCAGATCTGAAAAAAAATTGCTTAATAAGCATGGTTTTAACTAACCAATTTTGATCCACAAAAAGGGATTTTTACCTCCTGGACTAGAGAATATAATTTCACTTGTGTTTCCTTATTCCTGCTAGAATTGCATATAAAGAACCAACCCTTGGTCCCAAAACAGCAAGCATATAGCCCAGTCTTTTCATGAAGTTATGGCAAGGCTTTCCTCTGTACTCATGGAACCATATATACAGTCACCAATATGTTAAAAGTGACTGAATGCAAAGGTCCACATCATTCCAAGTTCCACTTGCAATACTGTGCACCTCAGCGTGTCAAATGTGCTTATACACTTGATGGAATTTGTAGGGTAGCAATTGAAAAGACAGAGGTTTTCACCACTATGCTTTAGGCAAAGTAAATAGTTCAGGACACTTTTGCTGAGGAACGCTAGAAGAGAATAACATTGTGTTTGCTTTTGTTTTGTTTATTGTTTTGTTTTATTTTTTTCAGGTAAGCTGTGGAGTGGGGTGGGGGTGTTTGGAAATGTAATTACTAAGATGAAAATAATTTTATAACCCAGAAATCAGAGAAAAAGTAATTTTTGGTCTGTGGAGTATAAGAAGAAAAATGGAGCTCTTATTAAAGCATACCACTGTACTTTCCAGAGGATTGAGTTAAATGGATAGGATCTCCATCTAGAGGCACAGAAAGGCATTTACCACATAAATCAGTCATTTCTAGCAGTAGATGGCTTCAGTATGTGTTGAAAATTTAGACACTTATCATTGAGGGGAAGGAGCCCCACATTTTATTACATTTATTATCATTAAAGATCAGAGACAGAATCTGATTAAAATCTGCAACCATTAGAGTTAGATATTCTTGTAGCAAACAGTCTGAATACTGAGGTATAATTAGACTAAGGTAGACACTGTGAAGACATGCATTCTCAGGCCTGAGGTTATCCACTACAATTAGCATTATTTAGTCAACAATTTGGCATGATCTAACTTGACTTTCAGACTAGGTTGTAAATAGAAGAGTGGTTAGCATTATCAAAAGGTAGCAAAATTAGGGACTAACTCATGCCACATACATGTTTTATCAACAGACCTATGCTGATTTCCATTTCCAGAAGTTAAAGGCTAGCTAGAAAAGGGAGATCAAAGTGACAAATTTCAGTATGTCACTCTCTTTTCCTTTTTTATTCTGCACCACTGCTGCTGGAAGTTGACCAAAGATCCTCACATTGGTCTACCCCAACAAGACAAGTTTTAACTGACTGTAACCATCTTCTTCAAGTACTTCACACTCGTACTAGAACTCAGACTAAAATTTTACCTGTCTTCAGTCATGAGAAAGGTTCCCTCAACAGAAGAGTTATTTAAGCTTCTGTTAAGTTTGAATTGAATTGAAGATCATTACATTTCAGGATATAATTTCTGAAGGAACAGTGTCATGATAGTACTCCCTCTTCAGCCCTACATGAAGTGGAAGCACAGTACTTTATTACCCTCATCTCAGCTCTCATGCCTGTGCTACTGAATAGAAAAACCTTATGAGCTACTCAATCCCTTGGAGACAAGTGGAAAAGCTAGTGAAAGAGGAGAGTTCAGAATGCTGACTGAAACCAGATCACTGTTTGTTCTGAATGCTTGGAGCTAACGGATAACAGAACCACATCTCTTATGTAAAACATGTACAGGCAGATATAAAAAACCATAACTAAACAAAACAAAACCACACACACAAAAAGCACCAAACCAAAGCAACAAGAAACACACACACACAAAAAACCCCAACCAAAACCAATGAAACCAACCAAATAAAACACAAGAAAACAACCAAAAACAAACCAAAACCCCTCAAACCAACACCACCAAAAAAACCCCAAATCAAACCAAACCAAGTAAGCAAACAAACAAACCAAAAAATCAAACAAACAAAAAACACCCAAACTCTTTCTGTTTTTTGTTTTGTTTGTTTGTTTTCCTGGTTTAAATGATCTTTTTCTTCAGCCAAAGCCTGAAGGAATATTAGTGATGAAACAATAACAGAAGTATAAAATAGTACAGTAGCGTCTCTCCAAGAACTGCTGATAAACCCCCTCCACCTGCCAGTGAGTTCAGAAAAGATGCTCTAATATTTCAGTGGTTCTCTGCAAATCTCTTCAAGTCATGGAGGTCCATTTGGGACTCTGCATAAACCTTTGGAGACACTGTTCTAAGAGATTTTGCAACATTTAATAGTGTCTCTGGCAGGAATATTAACATATTGAAGGCCCAAAGGGACTCATACTGAAGTTAAAGAAAATCTTGCCTTTTTCCTTGGTTGGTATGGTTAGTACATTGCTTTTATCAGTGATTTCCTTATTGTCTCACTTAGGATCTAGCAGACTCATCTCTATATCATCCTTGAACCTGCTTTGGAAAGTACCCAGTTTCTTTTCTCAGCAAATGCGTTTAAAATTCTTGTCAAGTCCATCATGGTCACCCTTACACAAAGTTCTCAAAAGCCTGAAAATCTAGTCTGTTCTGCTTCTGTGTCCATTAATCAGGGGGATTTTTACACATCCTCCATCTTACTTAATAGCTTACCTAAAATGTAGATTAGAAGCACAGAGAAGAAAGCTGATGCAGATATAAAAGGAGTAAGCTCCAATTCTTCACAAGAATTTAAGCATATATTGAACTCAAGTTCAAACTTGTTTCTGAGAGGGCAACTAAATCACTTTTTATGCCCGTATTCCTGCAGACCACACTTAAGGTTAGTGACAATGAATTAATTAAGAACTTAATTAATTCTTTACCTTACCAAAAAGAAGTGGTACCTAAATTCCCACATCAGAATCCATATTTCCAAGTCCATTCTACAGTCTGAGAGAAGTTTACTAAAGGTGGACAAATGCTTATGATATTTAACAAAATGTTTGTAAAATGTTTGAAAATCTCAAATGAAGTGTTTGGTGTAGCTAATTATAAACATATGCCTACATGATCACCCACCCTTTTGTGGACAGAGAACCTCAAAGGTTACCTATTCCTTGCCAAAGGAAAGAAATATTGATTTAGTAGTTTTCCTACAACATTTACATTCACACTTAGTACATTATTATAGGCTCTCTAAGTCTCTGTGTCATTTCACTGACTGCTACCTACTTTAATGACATAGACTGTATTTACAGAATACTTGCAGTTTTACTGCACTACAGTTTTAAGAAATCTATGTCTAATTCTGGCTCTAATGAATAGCTCCAGATATTGGTCTCAACATGCTGCAGTTATACTTAACAAGGTAAAATACGTTAGTCTTATATATTAATAATTCACCATGGCATTAAGAGAAGCCCTTATTCTATGTTAAACAATAATGTAATGTTTAACAAGGTGAACTTAATAACAGGAAACTGATGAACTTGTCTCTGACCATGTACCTGCTGTTAAAAATATATTCAGCATCACTGGGCCAGGAAGACTGAAATGCATAAGCAAACACTCTCAAGCTCTCTACTAATTTTGATTTTTAAAGAGACATTGCAAAGGTTCTTCACATCGAAGTTTGCCCTGTCTTGCATGTTTGCAAAAAGAAAATAATGGGACCATTTGATGTGTAAAGTTTCAGAAGTACTAAATGGGATTATTTGAAGCCCAAATATTAAAAGCCTTAGGGGCATTAACTAACACAGGATAGAGAAGAGCAGGTTTACTGTATGCATAGATCTACACTGTGAGGCATGAAAAGACAACACAGAATATTGTCTTTAGGTGCAAAGTCTTCAGCTCATCTTCTACTTCATGGGACACACTTTACTATGATTACTAAATACAAAACATACCCCTGTCACAGGAAGTGCTTGGACACAAGTGTGTCCCCACATTGGATTTTGTAAACTGACCTTGTTACTTAGGCAATGAAGTCCATGAGATACTGAGCTTGAACAGGATAATGGTGATGAATATACTCGATGTCCCTTGCCCATTTCATTCCAATTCAAAGGTAATATAATAAATAAATAAACAAACAAATAAATAAAAAGAAAGACTTTTTATTTTGAAATTCAGCCTTCTGGAGGATATGCCATTATATTTTACTGCATGGGTCTGTCTTTCATGTCACCATGTCAGCTTCACCTAGACTGTTGATAAAATGACTTCACTTGCATGAAGTCAATTGCTCTCCCACTTCTGGTATTCATTATCTCAAACTGTTTTTATTAATATCTTGAAATTCTATAAATATGCTGTATATTGCTGCCTTTCTTTGACAGGTTTATCTGCTATTGTCTGCAAGTTTGCCATGTCTACTTCCTTGTCTCAGACCACTTTTCCACAGTAAACATGTCTGAGGAGAAAAAGACTACTAACTAATATACTCTAGTTTTTGACATTTTGTTTTACCCTCATATTCTGCAGTGTTACTTACATTGTCCAGTTCTCCTCATTGAATTCCGTTTTTACTTAACAACTCTTTAAATTGGCTCTTTATGTTAAAGCAAATTTATGGGAAATAAAATACTATCTAGATAGGAGTACTATCTAGTAATGTACCTAAGGAACAATCTCCTCTATCAAACTAATGAGTCCCTGGGGTGTCATATCTGAGATTATATCACTCCCACTGTGCCATGCAGCAGCAGCAGAACCACTCAGTAGAGATTGCTGCATTGCAACGTGTCTCCACGCAGCACAAATCTATTTGTTGGGCATTGGCATATGCTTAAAGAAAGACATATCAGGAGGTGTGGGGCAAAAGAAAGAAGAAAATAATAAATGTGATGAACGCAAGAGGGAGGAAATGAGGATAAGACAGAGGGGTGAATGAAAAAGAAAATAAGTTAATGAGAAGAAAGCAAGAGTGACTGCAAGAGCAATGAATAGTTCTGCAAGAGCATTCACTAGAGCTCTTTGAATTGTCATCCCTTACTGCCTGTTTTCAGTAGAAATTCCACACTGACCCTAGTTGCAGTACCTGCCTGTATTATCTCATACCAGCTCACAGAGATCAACTAGCATTCCTTTGTGTCTTGAACATTGAGCAGTATTTTCAAAGCACTGAAGTAACGTGAAGATTTGAAATCTCACCTCTAATAGTCAGTCTAACATTTAGTTTCTTAAATCCTGCTGCTATTCACTGAGACTTGGCCTCCATAACCTTTGGAGAAAAGGATATAAATTATTTATTTCAAAAACGTATCCTTTTTTTTTCCCTAAACAGGAATTCCAGTGTATTTAATTTTCCTTTAGAGATTACTTTTTTTATGCTGTAGATTGCTTTTGTTGTTTCCTGCGATATTATCTGTGTTGTAAACATGAACTTATTTCCCCTTTGTCCTATCTTTTTTTTTTTTCCTTTTCAATTCTGCAGTAAAGCCGTGATCTTGGGTCTGTTATCACTAGCAATCAACTCCATGATGGGTCTGCCTCCAGCCCCATGAAAAGTTATGAGGTTCAAGTAGCACTCAGAAATTATTTCCAGAAAAAAAATGGTATTTCTCATGCGGTTCCTATATTCCTCCTGTGATCTCTGGGGAAAGTAAAATGTTCAGAAATTCAATGAAAACAAATTACATAAAGTAACACAGAGAAGCTATGACCAAATTCTGTCACCATATCCCTATTGCCTCAACTGAACTGGCAGAGCTAAGTACCATGGAACAGCCACAGCTTTCTGTGAAGTCACATCTCAGGGATTTGAGTTGTCTCGGTATCTTCTTTTTCCACACTCATGGTTGTATTACTAAGTGCTGCCTCCACATCTTTACTCCTTAACAGTGACACTCCTCTGTCAGACCTTTGCAGCATCTCTGTTTTAGGGAGAAGCAGGACCTAATCTGGAACCTCTGGGTCTGGAACAGACCCACATCACTCTTGTTCATTCCCATTTCATTTACTTTGCTGCCAAGTGCAGCACCTGGTTATCCTTCAGTCTTTCTGGTTCTTCTGATCTTTCCTCCATCTCTTTGCTGTTCAGATCAGTCTTATGGCTATCATTTTCCTTAGGTTACACTGTTATTTTTCTCATCTGCTGGTTTAACAGTTACTCCCTTTGCTGGCAGTGCTCAGTTCCCATTTCTCTAAACACTTTAAACTGCAGAAAGGCAAAAAAGATTAATGGAGTGTCACATAAACCTCCTAGCAGGTCTAGCAGGAAGAGATGCTGCAATGACACACTACTGTCTGTCCTCCCACTCGAGATGAATACTGGGTGATGCTGATCAGTGGCTCTACCAGGTGACTTACAGAAATAGTCCTAACCTTCATCAGCTTTCCTCTGAAGTTTGTAAGAAGTGATACATTGGTACTAACCGTTCCAAAATCATGAGGCCTAGATTTGCTCCCTGTTTAAGAATTATTAGTGGAGCAGAGTATCCTTTATATAATATGCTTTATGTAAGAGAATATTATTTTGGAAGAGAAATGTAGAAGACTCATGAGTTGAGAATCATATGCAACCAGTAAGGACTGAAATGTTCTGTCAATCTATGTGTTTGCTTACGACATGAACCAGACCCATTCGAGCAGGAATTGGTTTTAGCAAGTATGAAGAGTGGTGTATTGTGAGAGTAGTTTGAAGGGATGACCTTACTAGAAGAGCAGAGAAGTGTCAGTATATATTTAACAACACAAAAGTATCCAGTAGTAGCAGAACAATAACAGATTTGAGTGGAACACAAGATGGCAACTATACCTAATTTATGCTCATATAATAAACTTATAATGTATGTGTTTGTTCAACTAACCCTCACTATAAATACAGGCTGGAGGATGAGGTGCTGGAAAGCAACTCTGCAGAAAAGGACTTGGGGGTGTTGGTGGATGAGAAGCTGGACATGAGCCAGCAGTGTTTAATTGCAGCCAAGAAGGCCAGTTGCATCCTGGGCTGCATCAAGAGAAGCGTGGCCAGCAGATCGAGAGAAGTGATTCTGCTCTGGTGAGACCTCACCTGGAGTACTGCATCCAGTTCTGGACCCCTCAACACAGGAAAGACATGGACTTGATGGAGCGGGTCCAGAGGAGGGCAACAAAGACGATCAGAGGGCTGAAACATCTCTCCTATGAGGACACGCTGAAGGAGCTGGGGTTGTTCAGCCTGGAGAAGAGAAGGCTCCAGGGCTATCTTATAGCCACCTTCCAGTACCTGAAGGGTGCCCACAGAAAGGATGGAGAGGGGCTGTTTCCAAGGGCCTGTAGTGAAAGGATGAGGGGTAATGGGTTTAAATTAGAGAAGAGTAGATTTAGACTGGATATCAGGAAGAAGTATTTTAGCTTGAGGGTGGTGGATCAGTGGAATAGGCTCCCCAGGGAGGTGGTTGGGGCACCATCTCTGGACATATTCAAGGTGAGGTTGGACAAGGCTCTGAGCAGCCTGGTCTAGTTAAGGGTGTCCCTGTTCACTGCAGAGAGCTGGACTAGATGACCTTTGGATGTCCCTTCCAGCCCTAAACATTCTATCATTCTACGATTCTATTTCTTCATAAACAAATTACACCAATGACTATTGTATACAGTAGTGGTGAGACGTCCCCAAGTATAAAGGTAGAATCAGGATGGGAGAAATTATTTTCCCTTCCTAAAATTTTTGATTTTCTGCATTTCCCACAGTTTAAGGCTGAACAAAGCCTCAATAATGCCAGCCTCAGTAATGCCACACTGATTTGCAGATGTCGTGTACCACAGTCATATATGCCTTGTGATACACTTTGAGAAGTCTAAGGCTCAAAGGCACATTTCACAGCTCCTTGCTCTCAGTCACTCACACTATAAGCCTGTGACTTCAAAGGGACATCTGAAAAGAAATGTTTGGAGGAGAAAAAAAAGATTGTCTGCTTGTTCCACCCCCCCTTTTTTTTTTTTATGCTCATGATATAACAGGCTTAAGATACTTTGGTATAACTGCTTCTCAGTGGGTTATTTTTTTGTCCTTCTTACTGCCAAAAAGAAATGGATGGCAGTGAGGAAGAAAACAACTGTGTGATCCAAATCCAGATGCTGTCATCTTAGAGTAGGCTTGCCAAAGAGCAGGCAAGTGAGTGTCCAACTCTAAGCAGACTCCTTGGGTCTGGACTGATATCCACGATAGTGACTCTTCGACTTTTTTGTATCAGGACTTTCAGTAGTAGCATATGCAAAAGCATATACTGCTCCCTGCTGCATATTCAGTCGTAAAGTAAATAAGAAAAATCTCTTAGGGTTGGTCGTGCCCTTTCATACTGTAGACAACATCACTAAGATGACATTTTCTCTTGTTTCTGAGTGTCAGATAGGTTCACTTCTAGATTCAGTACATTTCAGGGCTTTAAACATATTATCCACATCATTGTCTGCCACATGTATGGTCCTGAATGGCTTTCATGAAGTTTCTAAAGTGTATCTTTTTGGTGCCTATGTATAAAACTATATGTAAAATAGGATTACATATATTTATTATTTATATATATTATTTATATTATTTCTTTAAAAAGCATTTTTAATTAATGAATTTGCATATTTTTTTTAGTCTGTGATATACAATTCAATCACACTGAATGTTTGATGCACTGAACGACATGAATAGTTAAAATACAGATACTCATGTGTAGAGAGATGTAATAGAGGGATTTATAGTCAGGTTAATGTTTAACTCTTAATCTTTCTAATGTTATGGTTGGACAGTGCCCTTTAAATTTAATTATCTGCTTCTGTACATTTACTGCTTTGCAAATGAGCATTTAAAAATGTCAGTCATCTCTCTTTACAGAGATCTATAATAATTTTGTAGCAGTCATAATGATGCTGATCATCCTAAGCAAATGCCACCCAATCCATCATGCTACTGACAGTATCATTTATTCTCTTCTTAATTGTTTGAGGTTTGCATATCTCAAGACCATGTAACTCAAGGGATAGTGTGCTTTTTCATTTACCCCACCATATATTTGAAGAATTTCAAATTTTAATATATTACAATTTTGGATCTAAATGAAGAACCTTTTAGTAACCCAGGTAGTAAACATCTCAGCAACTAATTAGGGATGGGTGGCACTGTCATGATAAGAGACTTTTTCGAGAAAATGTTTAAATTATTACTACTTTGACAAAAAGAAAATAAATCTCAGCAAGTAATTTAGTATAGATTCTACATAAGATGCAAACTCTGTCAGTACATTATTTATACTTTCATATAAATTTCTCAAATGTTAGGAAGAGCATGGGAACACTATGATTATCTGCTGTTTTTGAAAACAGTTGCCACTGTGACTGCCAGATGCAATAGAAAGTTGAAAACAATATTGTTTTAACTATGTGATAAGGATGGGCCCTGAAGGAAATAATTATCAACACAGAATCCAATGGTATCCAACACCCCATCTTACAATATCAGCTGACATGATTCAGGCTGACCACTGTCAGCTAGGTGATCCATGGACAGTGAGAGCACAATTAGGTCAAAAATTAACTGGATATCTTCTCACTTCTCATAATGCTACATACAGAATTAAGAGGCTCCATAAGAGCCCAGGAACTCTTTGCTGAGACAGAAAGTTAAGAGTTGCACCACTGCTGCTTTATTTCTATTAACAATCTTGCTTATGCTCCCAAGGCAGGACACAAGGGATTTCTCATTTATCCACTGAGAAATCCAAAGTGGAAACAGACAAGGCACAAAAAAATGTAGTGGGTGTGGAAAAATGCAGGACAATTCCTTAGTTACATCTTACACACAGGTATATTGATTTTCTTTCATTTTTTCCACAGGAGGTATTGCAAATTCAGTATCTATTTAGATCAAAGACAGCACATTTGAATTGCATCCCCTGTGCAAATAAGATCAAGCATCCAAAAGTAAGCATTCCCCAAACCCCCAGTTACATATGGTAATCAGACAAATCAGAAAGAGTCTACCTACTCTTATCTGGTCTTGTGATTTACTTAATGCCCTGTGCTTATGCACAATCTGTTTATAATCAAACATAGAAACATAGTTCATAGTTATTTTCATCTACAGATTTAGCAGAGAGATTAAGAGAACTGAACTCTTACACTTTTTCTGAGAGAATCTCTTCTTGCTGCCTTGTAATCTTCACAGGTAAAAGGGGTTTGTTGCTTTACACCAATGGACTGGTTTAGTGCTCCAGATAGTGAGAAACCGATACAATTTACCTTGAGTTAAGCAGAGCCAATGTACCTTAAACTTCCATGTAAATACACATGGACTTCAAACACAAATAGAAATTTGAGTTTCAGGCATTCTAGCAAACCTGTTGTGAACATGTCACACATGGATTGCAAAACCTGTTCTTTCAATACTGGCAAATAGGGTGATGAGCTACTGAATAGTGATCTGATCTATTCTGATTCAAAGACTGTACCGCTATGTGGCTGAGAATAAAGACAATGTAGCAAAAATAGAAAAAGCTCACCTTTTGTATTTTCTCTTTGGCAATCTTGTGAAGCACATTGTGCTTCTGTGGGCAGAAAGTGTTCCAATTTACCTGTATTTGTTATGGTCAGTATAAAAGCTTAAGTAGTAAATAATGGAATCTCTCTCTCCAGTCTCCAAAGTACATCTTGAATAAGAGTTTGCCACAAATAAGGTATGTTTGTTTATCCTTACCCAGGAAGGTTAAAACCAGAGATAAGATTTTAGAAACGCTTTGAATTCTTGTGGACTGGTTTTTGCTTTTTTTTTTTTTTTTTTTTAATGCTTTTATCAGCTATGAGAGGATCAACCACACAGTTTTGCCTCACTGGCCTGAGTGGTTAACACTGCTCTGACTCTGATGGACTGTATCCTTCAGAGTGAGAAACTGGTGACACAAGGCAACTACTTACTAGTGAAATTTCCTGATTTACAGCAGTCCTTTCTGTTTCCCTCACTAGGGCTGACCAAAGTCTGCTCTGGCAGGCATCCTGCAGGGTTCTCTGAGCCTCAGAAAACCTCCTTGATTTTCACAAAAACATCATGTTGAAGAGACATCCATCCCTCTCCACCTCCAGCTGAGGCACAACCTTGTATGACTAGGTCAGCCCTTGTGACTGCAGCTAGGGAAGTGCCCCCCATAATGCATTTTTGCCCTGTATACTCTTTAACTGGAAGCCTTGGGAAAGGACCTCACTAAGCAAAAAGGCTTCTATGCCCTATTCATTGAGCTTTAAGGATTTTTGTCTCATCCCTCTTGGCATTAACATGTTTGCTGTTATCTTTGTGGATAAAGGGCAACTGCTGGCTAATGGCTTTCTTCAGGAACTGTTAGCTCTTGTTACCTTAAATTGAACTAAGCGTATTATGGTCGGCCACTATACAATTTCAATGAATTTGTGGTTGAGGTACAGGTGGGATCATTTCTGTTGCAGCTGGACAGAACCCAGCACAACAAGGTCCCTACCCTGTCTGAAACCTCATGTCATAATGTGGTGGTTTGAATTTGGACACCAGGTGCCCACCAAACCACTCTATCACTTCCTCCCCTCTCCTTTCAGCTGGACCAGAGGGAAGAAAAATTAGATCAAATTCATGAACTCAGACCAAAGCAGTTTAATGAAGAAGCAAAGCAATGCAGTGAAAGAGAATAAAGGTTTATTCTCTACTTCCCATCAGCAGGCCATGTCTGACTCTTTTCAGGAAGTAGGGCTCCAAATATGTAGGGGTTGCTATGGAGGACAAGCCAATGCTCCCCCCCACCCTTTCCTAGCTTTTATAGTTGAGTTGATGTCACATGGTATGGAATATCCCTTTGGTCAGTTTGGGTTAGCTGTCCCAGTTGTGTCCCCTCCTAGGATCTTGTTCACCCCATCCCACTGCAAGGCAAATGTTGAAAAACAACCTTGGTGCTGCCCAGACCTGCCCAGCAGCAGCCACAACACGGGTGTCTTATTAGTACATTCCCAGCTCTCAGTGCAAACTGGGAGGGCTCCTTTGGGGAAAATTCAGTTCAGTCAGAACCAATACATGCAACTAAGATATCAGTCAGTGAATAATTGTTTTTGTTACAGATGAGCCATAAAATCAGGGCAAAAGTGTATGGAGAGATTTTTGGTCTCCAAAGGAACTGCAAATCATTTAAACTTCCCTCAAAGTAAGTTTAATTATAGTTCTTAAAAGCATCCATTACTTGTTTATTGAAGCCTTCTGTCAGATTAGACTTTGTTATTTGTACAATGTTATTACTAGCATTGTGCAACAGTTACTCTCCACATATTTTCACTGGGGCAAACATATTTACTGAAGAGGCAATTTTAAACAGGTATCTGTGATGAACTTTCAGTATAACCCAACCAGCATGGCTGAGCAGCATAGCCCATCTCCTGAGAAGTTGAGAGTATTCAAAAGATACCTCCAAAAGACGGTGAACAAAAAGCAAATGCATCCCAGCATCAGCTATCTCTGGCATCTGCTCTTTCACACAGCAGGAAGGTTCTTTTGTGCATTGTATACCTGTTCCTACTTGGCTCAGTTTACATCATGCTAATTCTAATTCAGTTTCCTTCCTATCAAAATCATATTGGCTAATCAACATTAACTGGTGTTTCTGTCAGAAAGTGAACACTCATTGAATACACAGTGTCTTCAACATTTCTTCCTGTATATTTAGTTTTAGGAGTCACAGAATTAATCTAAGCTCCCTCTGTAACCAACAAAGCTATCTAGTAATGACAAAAATGCACAGAGAATATTTGTTTGCATTAGATTAACTTCATCTTCTCTGCAAACATGCTACTCTTGTGCAGGTTTATATTCTTAAGAATGAATTAAATATCAGGCTGCTTATGATAACAGCAGCCACTGGGAGGATATTACAGAATTTTCATGAAGTGAGTTGTGAATTTCCACACATCAGCACTGCCAATGGAAGCCTGGCTTGAGGAGCACTGAGAGCAGGGATCTCTTGTATAGGCCACATTACTCATCCAAACTCCAGTTTCAGAGTCTGAAAGTCTGTGGTAAATTGCTCCAAAAAAAAAATAAAAAATCAATAGGTCAGAAGCCCTGCGCATGCCTATGGCAAAGCTTTGTTGCTTTTGGTAGATTCAGGACTTTCCTGAAAAAAAATCCAAAAACCAAAACCAAAAAACCAACAAAACCATAAACAATAGAAAAGTAGGATTGTTGTCTGGGGAATAGACATCAGAATTATATTCTTCTGTTCGCTGCTGTAAGCTGTCTTGGAATCACACTTACAATTCATCACTTAGGAGAAAAGTCTGTCTTCAGTAACCCTTTGTGATCAGTGAAGCATCTCCTCCTCCTGAAGGACAACACTTCCCTTCTTTCCCCTTAGCACAGAGCCCTGCAAAACTACCTGGGGCTATGACTGTTGCCAGGCAGTTTGCGCACAGAATTTATTGAAAAAAATCTGCAAAGTATAAAATTAGGTTTAGAGTTGAAGCCATTAGGCTTGGGTCTAATGAGTATCCCAGAGCTGTAGACGCAGTCCACTTCACTGACTTTTGTCCATGTGTTTACTGGACAGTGCTTCCCCACTTTAAGCAACTGCTGCATTTTGTTCAACACATTCTGTTTATGGTCAAATAGATCTCTATGTATATAACCATTTTAAGTTCATAAAGTAACATGAAAGCCTTAACTGATAAAAGCACTTTGTATTTGACAGAGGCTGGCAAAAGTATCACAACAAAGAGCATAGTAATAGTATTAAGAACAGAAACTATAAGCAGCAGAACAACTGCAGAATAAAATCCCATCTTTGCCAATTATCTATTCTATGGAGGAGATGTGGCTATCAGACATTCCTTTATAAACGAAATTTAAACTCTAAAATAGCTGCAGGGAGAAGAGCTACTGGGATGGGATGGGGAAGATTCTGTCGAACATGAGGCCATCATGCTACAAACAGATGTAGCCAAGTAGTCTGAACAAGTTGGGATGAGATGTACCAGTTGCTGTATCTGCTGGACTCTGTGACC
>JANHGL010011778.1:0-29691 GCA_024611195.1 Ceyx melanurus | reverse complement strand
AGCCTCACATCTCCTCCTGGCTGGTCAAACTGCTTCAGCAGCACTTTTACCTCTCCCTGCCACCCCAGGGCTTTGCTGCATCTCCACGCTGGGGTGTGTTCTGCACAGAGAGGCCCCTGTGCTTCTCCCAGCCCGCTCCTGACCCAGATCGAGGCCTGACATGCTCCTTGCTGAACTACAAGCTGTCCAGAGCCAGTGGAACAAATGGAACACGGCCTTCCGGGGCTCCACAGGCAGGTTCCCATGGCTCTCGGGGTGCAAGAGCCGGTCACGGATTTATTTTGCTGCTGGAATTGCTCACACAGGAAAGTCTCTCTCCTCGGCTGCTGTTTGATGTTCGACAAGGGCTCTGCATATGCTGGAGCCTCAGCCTCGTGGGGCTGCTGTAATAGCCAGTCCCTTCTACCCAGCCACCTATTTTAATGAAATTTATAGAAATTTAATATCTCTGAGACCTCTTTCCTTCTGTCAAATTGGGTAGAAATTGGCCATAGGGCTCAAAAACCTACGGTGGGGAAGGCAGGCAGACAGGGACTGCATGATTGCACAGTCTCCTCTCTGGAAGGATCCAAACTAAAAAAAAAAATCAATATCTTTTTCTTTTGTCTCTATGGTTTTGTATTTCTTTTGTTTGTTTGGGTCAGGTTTTCTTTTTTGCCATTTTTTTCTTTTTCTTGTTGAGGGCATTTTTTACACAGCAAAAACTGCCCTTAAGTAAAAATAGATGCTCCCATGGAAAATGTTCTATGAGAAGCTTTCTGCCAGTGTTGCTGCAGGACAGGCTTTGGACAAGGTTGTCATCACTCGTGTCCCCTCCCTCCTCAACGCTCCATACCTGGGGTTTTCCTGAGACCCATCCCCACACCGTCTGAAACTACAAGACAAGTGATGGAAAAGCAGAGAAGGTTTTGTGTCTAAAGTGAGGTGCAGACAGGTCCCACACATGGGCCAGTTGGAGGATTAATGCCATGAACTATGGTCCAAGACGCTTCACCTCCCCAAAACTCCCTGCAAAACACCAGTATTCCCAGTATGAAAGCTCATTCAGCCTCAAAACCAAAAGAAAACAGGGAAAACCTTTGGTGGACCCATTTAAAGCCAGTTCCAACCGCAGGCACTACATCTCCAGTAGACCAGTTATTTCTGGAGTGAATTCTCTCACCCAGCAACTGCCTGAGCCAGCTGGGAGCTGAGGGGTTTCCTTGCATTATATTAGAGGGATAATCTCCACGCCCTGGCTCAGGAAGCAGGGGGGTCTTAAATCCATTACCCAAGTCGATGGAGCAGATGGACACCAGGCTTTCTAGGAAAATGGATGTGCCGCAGATGTCCGTGAGCTGAGGGGGGCAATCAGAGCCACCCATGGGAGCCGGTGGTGGGGGAGCTGCTAGTCTGAGACCTGGTGCACTGGCTCGCTCTTGGTTCTGCTTGAAATGATAAGGAGGGAGAGGTCCCAGGGATCTCTTTATTCTGCTACAGGTCTCTTTTCAGGGATCCAAATGCCCAAATCCACCCACGCGGATGTTCTCCTCACCACAGAAATGGCAAAGCTGCCAGGATCTCCTTCCACTTCTGAAATCAATAGTTAAGCATGAAGCTGTCTATTCTCTCCCAGACAAGTCACTGAGATGAGTTTTTTTGCCGCATGAACCATCTTACTCCTCTGCTGACTGACCAGTTACTATGCAGGACCCTCTGTAGTTCCATCAGGAAGGGAAAGGGGTGGCAGGAGCACAGATTTTTTGGGGTTAATCTTGCGTTTTGTCATCTTTCTTTCAAAGCAAACAAAGAAACAACCTGCAAACACCTCCCATCCTTCCAGGAGAGGCAGGGGTGGGCGGCTACAGGAGGCAATTCCCAAACTCCACAAGGGAAGCAGCTCACCCCAAAAGACATTTCCTTGCACCGTCCCTCTCGGCAACTTCAGAGGGTTGTCACCTCTCCGGTTGTCAGCTGGTTCTCTGCCCCTCATCCCCCAGCCACGCTCAGCACGCTGCATCCCCAGCGAGGCTTTGGTCACAGCCACGCTCCTCTGGCAGCACCGGTTCCCTCAAGCACAGCAACCAGATAAGACCTTTATCAGCCGTTTCTATTCTGCAACAGGGAGAACGCGGGGTGAAATTCAAAGAGCTTGGAGTTGGACTTCATAAAAAGGGCTGATTACCCACTTCACGAACCGGAGCAAACCGCAGCAGCTCCCTGCACCTCTCCATTTTCCCCGGGTCGGCTCAGAGGAGGGATGCTCAAATACAGAGACAGCATCCCTGATTCCTTCTCCTCCTTTCCCAGCCAAGTGACATCTCTATCAGGGCTGCAAAGGCTCCCCCAAAGCCATGGCTCCAGGCAATGTGTGGAGCAGGCATTTCTGTATTTCAGCCACGGCATGGAAGGGGAATCCTCGGGGGGCTGAGATGTTCCTCGGCCGGGAGCATCTCTCAAGGGAGCTATTTCCTCGCCCTGCTGCACTGCTCCACAACTGTCCAAGGGAGCAGAGGACGTGCTGTGGCACAGACCTGTGTGTCACGTCCCAGCCTCGCTTAAAAATGAATGGTTTCTTCTATTTCCCCCGAGGAGAAAGGAGCACAAGCCTGCACAGACACACACACACAAAATCGATAAGTCGCTGGGGCTTGGGGAACAGCTCTTTTAATTACAACTCTCCCCCAAGCTGGACACAGGGTAGGGTTTGCAGGCTGGCAAGAGTGCCTGTGGCAGCATGTGGAGAAGGGCTGTCCCTGGGGATGTCAGGGGGCCAGGGGGACCACTGGTGATGCTGATTACCCACTTGCCCCAGTGCACTCCCAGTCCCACCTGTGGACTGCCCAGATCTGGTGGTGCTGGGCCAGCTGGCCAGTGCAACCAGTGCCTCTCCTTACCCTGCTGTGAACCTCAAACTAGACAGCAACACGCCTGCTATTTATCATAAAGGGACTTAATCCGAAGAACCTTTTGCTGCTGGCTTTATCCATCGCATTTATCTGCTGATCTCTCCCATCTCATCTCGCATTCAGTGCAGCCTCCCCTGAGCTGCAGCTGGTTTGTGAGCAGCAGGCATAAATCCTGATTTAATACCTGGGAATGGGGGGCAGCGCCCTTTCCTGGGGAGCAGAAGCCAGGACGATTCCTTTCCAAGGAGCACCGGGATGCTGCTGGTCCCATCAGGCTTCTCCAGGCAAACAGGCAGCCCGAGCTACTCAATCCCTGCCAGAAGGAGAGACCTTCGCCCTGGTTCTCCCCTCTGGTTCATCCAGCTCCTCCATCCCTCCTCCCTCTCACCCCTTCTTTAACTCTGCTTCCAAGTGCTGAGTTACTATCAAGGAAGGTTTAATAGGGTCCTGGATTTTAAAGCCACTGGCAACAGTCTGGGCCTTTTATGGTTAGTAATGAATAAAAGAACCCAAATCACCTTTTTTTTTATTATTATTATTTTTTCTTCTCCCTCCTCTCTCTTAACAGTCTCTGCCTACAAATTAAAGCCGTGGTGCTTCTCACTCCATCTCACTCTTTGTCTTCCTCTAACACCATCCTTGCCCATGCAGCACCAGTCCAGACCCTGCTGTGCCCTGCTCCTCTACCCCCTTTTTTCACATTTTCTAATATTTACACTTGCCACTTCCTCCCACTATTTGCTTCGCTTTCATTCCATCTTATCTCCTCCCTATCCTTTCCTCTCTTTTATTTTTACCCCAAAATTGTCACCGGGGGAATGACATTCTGGAGCCACGCTGCAGAATGAAGCCCTTGACTCCTTTCCGTAGGGCTGGCAACCAGCCCTTCACGGTACAAAAAGCCAAAATTGCTACTATCTTGTCACCAATTCTGGTTATTTTTAGCACACTTTCCCTTAAAGCGCCAGCTCTCTGAATCATGTGATTACAACAAGGATCTTATCTCCCATCTGAAAAAAGTTTCATGCCCTCACAGCTGCCGAGATGTGCTGGGAAATATGAGTCAGACTTTCAAAAAGAGGCAGAAAAGCTGAGCTTAAGTGCATCTTGCTGAAACACTGGGGCACCTACCCTGGCTTATTAAATGCTCCTAATTTTTAATCCAATGCTGGAGACAATTAGCCATCCAACCACGGTCAGGTAGCCTCAGAAGTCTCCCCATTACCTCACTTAATTAAGACAGCACAGAAGATCTTCACATCCTTTGGGTGAAGCGCTGGCTCCGTTGGATGTTTTTTCATTAGCCTCACCATAAATAAGATTTCAAGACTTGGCATTTACCACAGGAGCAGAATGAAGAAATCAACGCAGAGACAAACTCTTTTGGTAACCACAAGTGGATTTCAAGGCCAACCCAACTCTCTTATCTTCCCATTTATCTTATCCCATTGATAAGGTGCTATGGATGCCCAGCAGCTATCTGATGCCACGCTAACGACTCTATTTGTAGCTCACAACATGATAGCCCCTCTCCCTCCCCCCTCTCCAGCAGATTTGGTATGACAGGAGTGTTCCACGACCTTTTCTTCCACTTTTCCACCAGGCCTGGACTTGTTCTGCATTCAGAAACGACCACCCTCAGCCAACCCTAAATAGCACCCGGTTCGCTGGCAATGATATCATTATAATACCTAAGCCAAGAAGAAAAAAAGGACAAGAGGGAAAAGCTGAACCTCCTGATCTCCATCTCATCTCCCTAGGAGTCCCTGCCTGCCTGTCTCATATTTACCCTTCTCACATGTGCTTACAATTTCTCCTCTGTAGAGCACTGGCAGATGCACTGAACGACACAAGATATATTAAGTACACATTTTACCGTACTACTGTTATTTATTATTAATAGTAGTAATGGTAACTCTGCCCTTGTAGGCACCTCTAGGAGGGGAACAGTGTTTGTAAATGTCAGTGAGCAGGTTCCCAAAATGCCCAGGCACCTCCAGCAGCTGTGTTCCTTCCCTGTGCTGTTAAACTGGGGGCATGACCCTGGTTCTGTCCCCTCTGGTCATCACGTCCTCTCTCTGCCTCCTTTTGCATGAAGGATCTGGCTGGGTGGATGCTTCCTTCATTCTCCAGCAAAAAACAAGCTCTTTAGACTAGCCCCAAAACATCTTTCCCTCTGCTGGTGACTTTGCTTGAATCTTCATCACTTAACACTCCTTCCAAAATAACTCTGAGTTAGGCAGTTCAGTTTAAAAATGACAAGAACTGTGGTTTTTCCCCTTATTTCAAATGACACACTCAAAAATAAACCCCTTTTTTTGGTCCAAATTTTCCATCCTTTCCCAGATAACTCGAGATCTCTGCTATGAATGGGGAAACTATTTCAGATGGCCTAAACAGTCATTATTACTGCTCCAGTAACAATGTGTGTGGAATTTGATCATCATGGCTGCCACGAGAAGAGAGGTCCCAGGGCTGACTGACTACAAAGCAGGACATAAACACTTCAGGGAAACTCGAGCAGCACAGGGGCTTCCTCCAAGCTCCATCTGGCTCATCACCATGGCCACCAAGGCCAATGTGGCAGCTCCTGGTGCAGGGGACGCTTTGAGTCCCTCTCTTTTGGAAGCAAAACCTTTGCACAAGAGCTCCCCCAGAATTCTGGATCTGGGCTCCACAAAGATTCACCTTCCAGCATAAGAATTTGTTGGAATGTTGCTGCCAGCCAGAATATGGTTATACTAAAGGACAGATGATGCCTGACATTTATCTTCATGACTGAAGACTGTAGACCACAGAACATGAGAGGCAGAGTTCGTTATCTTCTCCTTACCCGTGATTGACAGTAAATGTCAGGAAAGATTAGTTATTCTGTATCATATACATGCCATGCATGTTTTTAATTCTCCTACTGCTCCTCAGTATTTTCAGTCACAGTTGTAATAAATCAAATGTACTTGCTCTGTGTGAAGAAGAGACTCTGCACATGGAGAAGACCTGCTGGTCACTCACCATACCTACTTCACAGGTCCTCAGCCCAGCCAGGGAGCTCCCTGCTCTGTACTATTCTAACACCTTAATTTCAGTCTAAGATGCAATTAAACCCATTTGCTGTTTGCAGATCGCCTTCCATCACGATGGGTACAACAACACAAGCTGAGATACAAGGGAGCTGCCCTCCTCATCAGTGAAACATGACCACCTCTGGGGTGAAAGCCTCAGTGTTTAATGACCTGATGCCACCCGAATGGCAATTCAGAACAGCCAACAGAAAGACACGACGGAAGGGTTTTGAAAAGAACAGTGGTGCAATCTGCAAGATGCTGAAAGCACTGCCTGTGCCAGCTGAAATAAAACCCAACTATCTGGAAAGTGGAGAGCAGTCAAAAACTTCATGTTTGGTCTTGTCTAAATGACAGGGCTTACTGCAGCAGGGCGACCTGCCACATGCTCAGGAGAACCACAAACCCAAGGCACTCTGTGGAGCACACGGTGACGTGCAGCTCTAAACCACAGTCCATGCTCTGTGACTGAGCTCAGCATGGCTGTGGGGGGAGATCCGGGGGCTCCCCCACAGCAGAAGCCAGCCTGGAAGGCAGCCTGCCTGAAACTCCCCTGGCTGCCTGAGCCAGCATCTCCTCGGGCTCAGATCACCAGTACACCCAGGCTGTGGACTGGGAAGGACTCCACCCCCCGAGCCCTGGGTGCTGGGGGCCATACCCAACCCAGCAGCCTCTGCTTAGAATCACAGAATCATTTCCATCAGAACAGACCTTTGAGACTGAGTCCAACCATTAACACAGCACTGTCAAGTTCATCACTAAACCATATCCTCAGCACCTTCCTCCACTGTCCAAGAAGGCCATCTCTAAATTGCCACATATACCCTTCAAAATATGAGCTGCTTGCTCCTCTAAAACCCCTGCAGAGGCTGATTACACAACTAAGTTTTATAGGTCTGAAGGAGGTGATATTAACCTCCTCGTAAAGCACCAAGATCTCTCTCTGATCAGCAATTCCCCTCTGCGCAGGAACAGCTCCCTGAAAGACCTCTCCATCCACCAGCCCTCCCCCGTGAAAAAACAGAAGCCATTTAGCTGGATTGTCTCTGTCTGGCTTTCATCAGGGGAAAAAGCAACACGGTGACAAGTCTCACAGAGGGAGCTGTGTCACAGGCAGCAGAGCCCTTTGTGCTGGCAGCACCCGGTGCCCGAGCTGCTGTGAGGTTTAGATCTTGCTTCTCCAGCACCAGTCACGGGGCAGGCAGGCCAGCCCAGGCTGCAGACCTCTCCCATGGCTACCAGGGGCTGCAGGAATGGAAACAAACTGCACAAGGCCTGGAGATGCTCTGGGAGAGGCTAACATTGTTCTGACCTGCTGTCTGTCTTGCTAAAGTGGATTTCAACATGTAAGGCAGAGCAGGAGTCATTGCTGAGCACATCACAACTCTGCATTTGCCTCTGCGAAGCTGACAGCACTGAAGGCTCCACGTGAGGTTTGAGATTCCTCTGCAGTTTAACAGGCATCACATAAATTCAGGCTCTTACGAGGAAGAGGCGTCAATGAAACACAAGAAATGTGCTCAGCTGAGACTGTCTCCTTCTGGTGCATATCACACAGGCTCAGTCTGAGGAGGAGGAGCTGAAAGGAAGACTCTCACTGTGCATTACATCTCCTCTTCTGGGATCACCTTGCCTTCCAAGGGTTTTGCCATATTCCTTTTTTTGGGGGTCCACACCAAGCTGCCCCTCACTGCACCCAGCCAACCAAGTCCAAAATGAAACTCGAGGGCCACTTGAAATCCAACTCTGCCTTTAGGCCAAGGCAGCTATCATCTGCCCATCATCCCACACGTCTCAGGGTAGCTAGCATCTGTCCTTCATCCCACACGTCTCTCCCTGGTGTTTGCAGACAGCCTGCAAGCTGTCTAGGGGAAGCATGGAGAAGACTGCACCATCTCTGGGGGGCACCGGGTCCCCTCCTAATGGCTTTCATGTCTTCCTGTATCTTTAAATAATTCACATCCCTTTGTTGCTAAGTACATCCAAGCAAGAGGGCACTAAAAGTTTTAAGCCTCTCTGGGGACACCAGGGCCAGGAAATCTACACAACTCACAAGATGTCCTGCCACCAAAGTACCTTGTCTCTTGAAATGAGACCAACTCCTCTGAGCTGCCTGCCTTTAATGGTGGCTCTCTCCGGATGCTTGTCGCTACTACGGGAGAGGCAATCCTGCTTTATTCCTAACAGTGGTTTAAAATGCAGTTTAAAGAAAAAAAACATCATTTCAGAGTAGAGCACGATGTCTACAAAGTGCTCCTCCAGAGAGCAGCTGCGGCGGGTAACTCGAGGCTCCTGTAATAGCTTGTCAGCCCTAGAAAAGCACAGTACACAGCGATACGAGGCTGGTCCTCACACCAGTGAATCAGCCTGCCTGGAACAGAGGCACTTGGCATCTTTCTGCTCCACAAGCTCCCCAGGAGGAAACCAGACCTAAAAGGTGCATTTTCTTCCCATCAGGAATGCAACTCCTCTAGAACTGTGAGAGGTCAGGACATTGCAACCAGGAGAAAGCCACTGGTCAGATCAGCAGCAAGGGTCACCTCTGGGTGCTGCTGGCTGAGCAGAGCCCATCTCCTCCCTGTGGGCCCATCTGCTGCTCAGCACTGATGGCTTGAGCCAGAAATCAGATCACAGAAAGACTGGGATTGGAAGGGACCTTAAAGACCATCTTGTTCCAACCCCCTGCCACAGGCAGGGACACCTCTCACTAGACCAGGCTGGCTCAACATGGCCTTGAACACATCCCGGAGCATCCACAGCCTCCCTGGGCAACCTGTGCCAGTGTCTAATCACCCTCAGAGTGAAAAACTTCTTGTCTCTTACCTAAATCTCCCCTCTTCCAGTTTAAAGCTGTTCTCCCTTGTCCTGTCACTACAAGCCCTTGTAAACAGTCCCTCCCCATCTTTCTCACAGGACCCGGAAGGCTGCAGCAAGGTCTCCCAGGAGACCTTTTGTCCATGTCTCTTCAGATATGTGCCTAATTAAATAATCTTTTGTATTTTATTTGAAGATGGCAGAGTGCTCTTAAAGACCCTCACAGCTTGCTAATGAGCCCGAGGTGGTGAGTAGGTGTTCCCCGTGGTAGAGAGGAAGGTGAGCACCAGAGAGGGCCTGGGAGGGATGACCCCAGAAAACTGCCCTTGGCTGCAATCACCAGTTCCCACTTCCGATAGCTGAACCCCGTGCATCACTCCTGCTGTAAATAACCATCCATTTATAACCCGCTGTAATTACCTGCCTATTTCTGCGGCCCGCCTTCGCAAGGTAGTCTCTCTGCAATTACACTTAATTGCCTTGATTGCTACTGCATATTTCAAGAAAGTTCAGAAAAAAAAAGCCAAAACCAACCAGGAGACAGGATAGTCTAACGAGGAGCCATATGGGGACCAGCAAAGCAAGAGTTAATATTTGAGGCATTCAACTTCTCTTTCATCCCTGCCACCAAATTCCTACCAGCACTGCAGACACTGATCTTGACCATCTTTTTTTGTAGCAGCCTGTGAAACTTTTCTTTGAAAACAAGTGCCACCCAGCCGTGGAAACAGCCCCTGCAGATGTTCTCAGCATCTCAGCAGGAGCAGCAGGTTTCCATCCCCTTACCTGCAGTAAAGTCTTTAACCAGGCTCTAACTTGCCAGGGTGGTGAGCTCCAGAGGATCCATGGGCCACCTCCCCAAGCCCGAGCAATCCCACTCCTGCTCTGCCTTGAGGCACAGGACCCAACAGCATCCCCAGCTCTGAGCCATCCTTGTCCCCAGTTGCCCCCTGTCCATCCCTGCCCGTCTCTCGGGCCAGTTCCCCGTGCCCAGCTCCCGGAGCTGCACCCACTGCCTCGCAGTCCCCGACTGCTCCCCGGTGGGAAGGTCAAGAGTGCAAAGCCTCCCACCGAACCACAAAACCTCAGCTCGGCTTCCTTCTGAAGGGACATCAATTACTCGGGGCTGTCAGGATGATAAGGCAGCCCGGCCTCCACAATAAGGAGGACATTCAGGCTAATAACTTCCCATTAAGCTCCTCGGAGCTGGATGTTTTCCATGCTCGTCTGCAGGGCTGCTGCCAGGGCTTGTTTGCTCCCCTTGCCCAGCTAACTCTTGACGGGATGTGGCTCCAGGCATGGTTGTAAAGCTCCCTACCATCAGCCCTGCCTGGAAATCCTGGGACAGAGAAATCACAGCCTCTGATGCCAGGCCAGCTCTCCTCCTCCAAAGGAGGACAACAGCATTTGATGTTGAAAATGTAAACACTGCATCCCTCCACTTCTTCAACACATCCCACACCTCCTGCCCACCCTGCCCACCAGCTTCTCCCCTTCCCAGGCCAACCACAGCACTACCACTGCACCCCTGGGATGGGAATGAGCCCTTCCCTCCCTTCCCACAAGCCACAGCTCAGGGAACAAGCCCAAAGCTCCGTGTCCTACATTTCTCAAGAGTGTTGAACTGGGCTGGACTTGGTGGGGGGTTACCTTCACCTCAGAAAATTTGCTTGAGGGAAAAAATTCTCTGATCCATTAATGCTTCATAAAAATTTTACAAGGTTTCTGCTAAAGGAAAGAAAACAAACAGAGATGGTGTCGGCATCCAGGCACTCTTTAAATCAAACATTCTTTCTCTAATGCATTTTTTTCTTCTCCTTTTTTTTTATAGCACCAATCAGGAAAGCAATCAAGCATGAAGCCCACAGCTCCCAGTGCCTCCATTTCCAGCATCTGAATTTTCCCTAGCTCAGGACATACGATCCCAGTGCTCCCATCAGTCCTGTGCTGGCTACAACAACGTGTCCCACCAAGTTGTCAGAGCAGCTGCGAGGGCGAGAAGAACACTGAAAACCACCACCCAGAAATCCAAGGACACGGCATCCTGACAAGGAGCCTGATCTAGAGGAGAGATGCCTTGATCCAGTTAATTAAGTTCCAGCATCCAGAAGTGGAGTGGGACTGGTGCACAGTGTGCAGGGGACTGGGAGCACCTTCCAAGCACACGGGTGAGGGAGTGAGGAAGCTCACATCTTTCCCTCGAGGGCAGGAGCCTTCACACCCACCACAGCACTAACAGCTCCTTCATTACAGCCTGGAGCCCAGGCTGCCTTTCCAGGGAGGGGAGCAGGGTGGCTGGGCTTGCAACCAGAGCTTTGCCATTAAATCAGCAGCTGAGGTCCAGCCCAGGCAGAGACGGAATCCGGGTACCCGAGTCAGCTCGAGACCTGTCTAATAAGTCTGGGAAAATGTCAGAGGTATTTCTGCAGCATTCACTGTCCAAAAGAGCCAAGTAATGTTGTGGTTTTTTTCCCCATCTTGTTTGTGTGTTCTTTTGTTTTTGAGACCTTCCCTTTTGCTGCAGAAATGTTCTGCTGCAAACATACATCCTTCCCAAAAATCAGGCTTCTTCATAAACAGTATATTAAAAACCAACCCCCCAAAGAAAACTCGGCAGCTGAATACAAAACACAGTTATTGAAGAGCTGCACAGTGACAGCTAGCGATGAGAAACAAGAACACCCGAAGTAAGGGAGGGGGGAAGTAAATAAACAAAACACCGAGATAAATATTCTGCTGAGAATTCAGGAGACATTAAATATCTAACATCAAATGTGAATATATAAAATATACATAAGCTTCGTAAATCTACATCATCTATAGATATGTGACACGAAATATTTATTATTTATTTCTCAAAACTTGAATTTTAAAAGTCCATTTTCAACCATAAATGGTTGTTGCTCTCTTCTACCTGACATAGATCCTGAGAAAGGATAGAGGTTGTTTTTTTTCCCCTGAAGAACCGCAGAGAGATTCTGAGATAATTCCCAGGTTCCTAACAAAACCTCTGTAGAGGAAAGAACCCCTTTTGACGGGTGCTGCCTTTAGCAGAGCAGCACCTTGCTCCCCAGTGCCTGCTGACACCCCAAGAGCTCACTCTGTATCCTGCTATTCCCAGCCTAGCTGTGCTCCTTCCCTAAGGGAGAGCTTCCCAGCCCAGCAGGGAACACATCCAAGCTGCCAAATAGATTCAGAAGTGAGAGTTCCACCCACCCATCCACCCATCCACCCATCCACCCATCCACCCATCCATCCATCCATCCATCCATCCATCCATCCATCCATCCATCCATCCCCCATGGCTGTTTAGCAGAGCTATCTGTAGACATCTCAAGCTGCTTAAATAAATGGGGGGGGTCTCCCAGAACACAGGTACACCCTGGGAATAAGTCAGATGAGGGAGCTTTATTTCCACCTCCTATTTCTTCTGCTCCACTCTCAAGCCCTTCTCCAACTCCCAGGCTGCAGCCAGAGCTGCTCAGCATCAGCAAAGCGCAATGGGAGTGAAAAGCACAAGCCTAGGAGAAAAAAAAAATCCTCAATAAAGCCTTTGCTGCCTCCATCCCTTGCCCAGGAGAAGCTGGGAGGCTGGTTAATGGATGTCAGCTCTGTTTCCATTGAAGAAAATAAAAATCAATGAAAGTCTCTCAGGCAGGCAGGGCACAGTCACAGCCCTCGTGCCGTCCTGCCTTTTTGGCACCCACCTCCCCAGCCAGAGAAGGAGTTTGCACCCGGGTTAGCCAACACATGCAAGAGCCAGGCAGCCCTATAGGCTCCTATAGGGGCAGGAGAAAGCAAAGCATCCCTATCCCAACCCTCAGTGCTGCCTCTCAGCCTGCAGATGTTGAGTCCGATGGATTTCTGCATCGCCGGCTGTGCTGGGGTGGGAAGACCCTCAGCTCAGATAGCCACGTTGGCAGGGACCACATTGCAAATGCAATTGTAAAGGGAAAATTCTCTTCTGACCAGTTTTGGGGTTTGTTTTTTTTCTCTGTTGCCCCCGTGGCTTTGCCACTCTGCTACAAGCTGCCTCTTGCTGGCAGAAAGGGCCCGCTCTGGGTGGTCTCCGTAGCGCTGGAGTCTGGTTTTTTTTCCCCTCACTGCTAAGGTGTTTCAGCCTCTCATGCAGAAAAGATGCAGCTCAGACATTTCGTTAGCACTTAAAAGAATACTAATGAACCCGCAGGTTGCTGGGTGAGGTACCTAATGACAAGCCAGAGGCAGAATTGCTTAGCTGAGACTCCTGGAAGTTCAGGGGATGAGGAGCGAATGGGCTCAGGATTCCAATAAAAATCAGCCAAAAACCCCATTTCTGCTCCGTCAAGTATCAGATGCATTCCTGGTGCTTCACACCCTCACACCACACCCTGATCCATGTTCAGTGTTTCCCGTGTGAGCCTAGGGCTTCCTCTAAGTGCCTGGGTTGGGATTTATCACCTTGCTATGGAAGTCAGTCACTCGGGCCCCGTTTTATAGCGAAAGGAGAGAAAAAGGCAGCGTCAGGACACAATCTGCCTGACCTGTTCTAGGCATCTGCCTCCTCTGGGATGAACTGCACCCTAAAAAGGCCCATTGCTCTCCAACAGCTACAAAGGGGGGGCCTGGACAACAGGCTCAGATGCAGACATCCATCATCCCAGACTCCCACGGTTACAGGAGTGAGTATCCCAGATTGCTGCTGCCTTTCCAGGCTCCTAGAGAAATGCTACTGGATCAAGAAGCACCCAGCCTGTGAGGGATTTTTTTGCTTCTAATAGATGCATTTCTCATCTGGTCCCTCCACAGCCCATGAGAAGAGGTAGGACTCTGGGAGATGGACAAGTCCCTGTGTCTCTCCAAGACCTGCTAAAATCATGAATTTCTGGATGCCCCAAGCTAAGACAACTCTCCCTTTTCTTTTCCTCCAGCAAGGGAGTCTCATTACTAACCAGCCAGGCTGCTGTGCTGGTGATGCCACATGCCACTGGGAAGCAACCAATACATCCCAGCCCATGTCAGGAATTCTTCAGCAAACAGCTGCCTGGAAGCTGCAGCATCTTGGCAGAAGGGTCAGTGCCTCAGGAAAGGCTGAGCAGGGCTCATTTTGGACCAAAAGCCACAGGATATGACAAAGTAAAGATAAGGTGGCATGTCCTGCCCCAAGCAAAGTCCATCTCCATATAGAAGCTTTTCTACAGGACCAAAAAATAGACCCAAGACTAATATCCCTCAAGCTGGGGAAAGGCTGGATGTGGATCCCATCTCCACAGCCACCTCACAGTCTCCCAGTAACATACCCTGATGTATTTTAAGCCTCGACTCCTACAGGAACGAGCTGCTGCAATCTTGCTCTTTGCCTCTGTGCCTCTTCCTCAATAATTTGTGAAGCCTTTGGCCAATTTTAACTAAATTTGACAGAGGAACAGATGGCTCAAAGACATTAAGTACCTGCAACTCTAGTAGAGATAGGCAGCCAGGTACAGGAGAGGGACTCGGCGAGTGCCCCACAGAGGGAAAGGCCACATAAAAATGAGATTCATCCGAACCTCAGACAATCCACGCCGCACACAGAGCTTTTCCAAACGGCCCCACCGCAGGCGGCAAGTCATTTACTCCTCCTTGGACCGGAATGAAGTGAACTCCTCAGAAACTCAGCTTTATCAGCCTCCGTGCCAGTCAGACGACGGGTTTTGCATATATAAGCAGAGCTCGTGTGACAACTTAGATCAAGGAGGAAAACCAACGAGGAAGGAAAATCAAGTTGCCACCAGCACTGAGAAACTGCTGGAAACCTCGCACCGAGACCAAACCTCCTCCCCAGGGCCCTGCACAGTGCAGCCAGGGTTGAGGGGGTGGCTCAATGCTAGGTGTGGGCTATTTCTTGCACCAGGGGAGGGCAGGGAACACATGGTGTCGGCGGCACCGGGCGTGTGTGGCACGCTGCACGCCAGTAATAGAGCTGCTCATCTAGTTCCCATCAACGCAGCTTTTTAATGAGGGAAGATGGCTTTTTAATAAATAAAACCTTTCACCAAAAATAGCTGCACGGTCATCTATAATCCCCTGAAAAACTTCAGAAAGGGCCAGAGCTGAGACACCAAGTGCAGAGCAGTAGTTAGCGGGGCAGGGGGTTAGAAAAAAGGCAGTGACTCCTAAAGCATTTCATAAATAAATAAATAAAACAAGACACAACTCCTTCTGCACGCACCTGCAAAAGCCTCAACAACCCCCCACCCCGCAAATTACCATCCAAAGCATTTTGCAAACTAATTAATACTAACAAATAACATTCCCAAAGCTTAGGCAAGTGCAATTTTTCCTATTCCAACGCGGGAAGCGGCGCAGGGGGAGGCTGGGGGAAGAGGCAAAGAGCAGCAAAATGACTTCATCCGAAAGTGAGGTAGTGGCACAAGCAGGAGGGAGGATGCTGCAGCCCCCCATGCCCTGCCTGAGCCAAAAGCAGGGAGGGATTAGGCACCGATCCACGGGGCCACCTCCCTTCCCGTGCCTACCAGCACCATCTCCCCTCTCCTCCAAGTAAAGCAGATTTGTCCACAAAAGCAGCTCCGGGTGGTGCAGCCTCGCCCAGCAGGTACAGATGGGCTCGCTGATCAAGATGAATCATTTGGCACGTTCCAAATGACCTGGATGCAACTGCAGAACAGGCTTCTGCTCCACGGCTCCTCCGCGGCCGGGGCACTGGGGGAGGAAGAGGAGAGGAGGCTCCGGAATCGGGAGGACCCCCACATCTGGCTCACCTCCCCCCTCCCCACCAAGGCCTGGCTCGTTTGCTTCCCCAAAGCCCCCCTCCCCGTTCTCCGACAAGGTTAATAGGGTAGAGAGAGAGCATCTGTTTATGAGAAGGTTATCAAGTGAAAGGCAGTAACGCAGCCTCCAAACCAGCTTTTCATAGCCTCTTACTTATTATTTAATTTGGCTCCAGTACGTGAAATTAGGCTAATGGCTGTTAAGTGGTTAAGGCAGGCACATTGTCCATCTGCCGAGAAGGCTCGGGGCCGTTGTTCTGTTTCAAAGGCTAAGGAGGAAAAATAATATGAGAGTCGCATGCTGTTAGTCTGAGAGCTCATAAATGCATTTTCTCCCTCTTTTTCTCGCTTTTTTATATCTTTTATCTCCGGCGCTTTGCCTCTTGCAGCATTAGGAACTTCTGGAAAGCGAGTTACTGGCCTTTTTATTTTAGGGGATTTTTTTGCCGTTGCTGTTGTGCTGCTTTTTTTTGCCTTTTTGCCTTGATTTTTTTTTTCTTTTTGAAGCTAGAGGAGGGGCGAGCCAGCCTGTTCCAGCAATGCCACTGCTACCAGCTGTTGCAGCCTTCGACTGAGGCGAGCTAAGCTTGGTATTAGCTGCCTCAAACACCAAAGCCTGAGCTCTCCTCTCTTCTACTGGACACCAAGGATGAGGGGTTGTCTCCAGCAAGACAACATCATCTTCCTGGTTTTCCTTCCATGCAATCTGGAGCCTTCAGCCCCTCCCCATCCAGACTCCTTGTTGCATTTCACGAGTAGCTCCATGGGTACCACGGGAGGACGGGTGGTTTCCTACACATTTGAGTTGGAAATGCTGCAAGCTCAGGCTGGAGTTTCCTCTTCCCTTGAGTTCTGCACACACCCAGTGCCCACGCTGATTCTCGAGTGTCTTGTCCCAGAGCTGAGCTCATTCTGTCATTACTTCAGAGGACTAACGAGGTCTCCTGAGCTATACCCCTCTATTTTCATGGAAGTTGTAGAAATGTAACACCCAATCCTCTGCAAAAGCTGACAAAAATCAGCCAGCTATTCCGCCAAAGTTAGCAGAAGGAGTAAAAGGGAAAAAGGACACAGAGGAAGGGAAATGACCAGCACTTGCTTCCACAAATTTACAGGGCAGGTCTGAACTACCAGGAAAGTGAGTTAGTGAACAACCAGCGACAGGGTGGATAAATGGCACATAAAAACTGACCAAAAATCCTTAGAAGATGATCCCATAGATAGCACAAATGTCTCTGCAGCGACACTTACTGTCCCCTTGGTCACCAAACTCAGTTTGCAAGCTCTGCCTCACCCACAGAAAGAAGATTCTTCACTGCTGGATGAAGCTATCACATGGTTGGACCTGGTTTCAGTAGAAGATGGTGACACAAATCATGGAGCATCATGGGTGTTTCAAGCAGTTTTTGTCTGTTTCCTCAGGAGGAAGCACCTGGGATTGCTGCTCTCCATCCCCCAAAGCCTCACACTTTGTTGATCATTGGCATTTGACTTCAGGGAGACTGACACACCAGGGTAGCACCACTGCCTGAGACCTCCGTGGCATTAGCAACACAGCAGTAGGGAGGGGAAGGCAGCAGCAAGGAAGCCTGTGCCCAAGAGCCAAGGATGCTGGGGAGCAGCCCTGCCTGCAGTGGGGCTTCTCCAAGCCTGGAGAGCAGACCTGGAGAGGGACAGGCTCTGAGGAGGCTGAACTGCAGGCAGGAAAGGGAAAGGGCACTTGAGCTGCAGCAAAAAAATAACAGCCACAGCCCAGCTCTCTCCTCTAAGAGCCGAGCTGCCTCTGAGTGAGAAGGGTTATTTATGGGGACACGAGGAAGGAGAAGGCAGCTGAAGAGCATTTCTCATTTCCCTCAGTTACTGCAACAACTCCACTTGAAATCCAACTTCTTTTCTTACTTCCCCAGCCCGGCGAGAAATAAATAAATAACGCAGAGCCTCCAATGAAGTCAGCCTCCCCTCCCTTGTTATCCGCCTGATTTTGCCAGAGGTTAGCGGGGCTGCTTCAGACTCCCAGCAGGAGAAACAAGCAGCAGTTGGCACCACCCAGAGAAAAGATTAGAGCGTTTACTAAAGGGCTTGTTCCCCCACCTCTCCCCAGAGCTGCTTTGCCAAGGGACTCGCTTCTCCCCGGTGCGCCCGCGCTATCTGCGGCCGCCATCTGCGCCAGCTCCCGCTGCCTCTATCCCCACTCCTGCCTCTCCCCACAGGTGCCTGCAGGAATTTCTCCCCCCGTGTGCTGCATCTACCTCCGCCAGCCCCGCACAAGGTCTATCAACACAGATACACACAGGCAAATTCCCCTCTGCGTGCACCGACGGCCGGTGTGTGTGGAGCGCGAGTGTGCTGGGGGTTCTAACCCTCAACCCCCCGGGCACCACCCCTCTCCTCCTTCTGCTGCTCATCCCTCTGGTTCCCCAAAACCGGCTCAGCTTCCCCAGCAACAAAAAGCTGCAGATCAAGCAGAGGAGCGGCGCTGAGGCGGGGTAAGCACTGGAGCGAGACGCTCGGCCCATGTCCCGCAGCTCTGCACCTGCCTGTGCCCGGCCAGCAGAGCTGCTGGGGATTATGGAGAGCAGGATGCACAGAAACTCGCCCGGATTTGGCCGCTGGGCACGGAAAACTTTCGCCGGTACGGCCATTCCCGTCGTGAGGGGGTGGAATAAGCTTCTGGAATATTTATTTTATGCTGGCAAAAGCCCTGTTGGAGACATCGATGCCCGAGCGTCTGTACTGTTGCCAGTCCTGCTTATTCACAAGCTGGTAGGAGCTATTAAGCTATCCTAGCAGAAGTCTGACACCAGGAGAGTTTTGTGTGAATAGCATATCCCAGCAAATCTGCAGGATAGAGAACATCTAAAAATCAGGTTAAGGGATAAATACTGACAAGCCCTGACTGGCAAAAATGAGAGAGTTCATTCGAACGCCCGCACAAACTGGAGAATTGCTGTGGTTTTTCCCCACAAACGATGCTGAACCAGGTCAGTGATGGCTGAGCCACTTGCAAGACCGGAATAAGGAGGCGATTCCCAAGCTGAATGACTCACATGCACCTTGCCAGGCTTTTATAGACCTGAGGAGAGGGGCCTTCCATCTGAATTCCCTGGAAATATTCCAGGTGAGGTTGGTCGGGGCTCTGAGCAACCTGCTCTAATTGAAGATGACCCTGCTCGCTGCAGGGGTGTTGGACTAGGTGAGCTTTAAGTTCTCTTCCAACCCAAAATGTTCTGTGATTCTATGAACTCTGGGGGGAACTGTCAGGGCAGGACTCGCAGGAAGCCTCCTTGGAGCAGCCCTCAGTGTTAGCACGATGCCAGGGAGCATATGCAAGGAAGGGAAGCACTACAGTGCTCTGCTTCTGATCATCAGTGTTTTTGAAGGGTTTTCTTGGCCTTGGTTGCCAGCAAATTTGGCAAGAGGTTTCCCAAGCACTGAGCTGGCAGTTGTAGGAAGGAGGGTGGCTTTATCCAAGACCAAAAAAAAAAAATAAAAATCCAGGGAGATGGCTTTGAACTAAAGCTGACAAGGGGGAGAAACGCAGCAGGAAACATCCTCATGGGCACAGCAGCTGCTTCGGAGGCAGCAGGGAAAATTTGTGAAGCTGAGAGTGAACTTGGAAGAGAATTTTTCCCAGGCTGCAGGATCACAGCCTGGAAGGAAGAGAACTGAGGAGGGCAGGCTCCATCTTTTCCTCTGATTGCTTTAAGAATAGGGAGCTTTGACCCCCTCCTCCCCTCCCAGGGGAAGGGTGAAGAGGCAGGAGGTGCTCGTAGCCTGCAGCCTCACCAGTGGGACTGGAAATTGCTCTGCTCCTGCTGGGATCTGCAGCCTGGGTCGCTAAAGGGAGAGTGATGGATGAAAGGGAGGGAGAGGAGGAGGAAGCTGCGTCTTAAGGCTCTGCAGCAGCAAATGGCCTCGGCGATTAAAAGTGAGTGGGCAGTTGTGTATCACTCTGGATTTTCTGCCTGTTTCATCACTAGCAGTGACTCAGGAATATTCTTCATCGCCCTCAAGCGAGGTTATGATCATTTTCTGCCACTTGAGATGAAGCTAATTTTACAGCAGCTTAGAGAGAGCGATGTCATGTGCTGATTTCTATACTGCCTGCATCACACATCAATGCAGCACGGAGAGGCTATAGGTGCTGACTGCTTAAAGTGATACCACCCGATACTGGGAGACAAACACCGTGGGCCAGGCCAGGGGAGGGCTGCTTGAAGCTTCAAGGTTCTCTGAAGGACGAGAGGAGCAAAGCAGTAGACGGTCAAGAGTTCCCAGCAAGGAGAAAGACAAGAGCATCCCCTTGCCAGTCAGGTTTGTTAGGAGGGGAAGCATCCAGGCAGCCTGAAGGTTTTGAATATGCTCCTAATAAGACAAGTGCATTGAGCAAGACCTGATGGGCTCCAAGGACAGATCTCTTTGCTCAAATCCAACCCAGTTCTGGAGAGAGAGTGAGGAGCCCACGCTGCAAAGCGAGAAGCGTTAGAGGTGCCAGTGCCAAAGTGCTCCCTTGGCGTGTGGAATTCCAGGTCTGGCTCCCCATCTCATCCTACCTACGAGGAGATGGCAGAGGAGCCGACAACACCAGCAGCACTGCAGCTGGACACCCTGGGCTGCTGGCTGGGAACCCATCAGCCCTACAGCTACACTCTGATGGCCGTTCTTGCTCGCTGATCAGCCTATTTATTTCTTTTGGAGATGCAAAAGCTGCCTTCGCACCAGGCCCTGGCAACGCCTCGCTGGGCTCCCTGCACGAAGCCGCGGTCTCCCGGCCGCCGGCCGGCACGCGATTCCTTGACAGCCCTGGCTTCAGGAGCTAACTGGCAGTGGTAGCTGCATTTGCAGGGGAAGCGGAGCGGTGCTGCCAGCTTCTAGTGACAAAAGGAGTGTTTATAACAGGCGCGGTGACAGCTGTCCGAATGCCACATTTATTTACAAAACGTTAGTTAAATTACTGACAGTTGGCGCCACGAAGGGAAGCTGAGAAGAGCTGACGTCTCCCCACCGCGCTAATTCCGCCCCAGCCTCCCTTCCCAGCACGGGCTGAGAGCCCCTGGAGCACCTTCCCCTCCCACCCAACCTGCCAGGGAGTCAGGGTGCAGCTCCCATCAGTGCCGCAGGGTCAGTCCCAGCAGGGTGGTGAAGTTTCTCCTAGGGAATGAGATGCCATCAAGCCTTCACGGGGGGATATTTGTCACCCTGTGATCACTCCAGACCTTGGCCCTCTGTTGAGACCCCTCAGGACGGTGCCACTCGAGTGGATGGAGGTCACCAAGTGGACCTCTGAATGGCCCAACACGCCTGGCATGCTGGTTTCAGGCTCACAGAGGTGCCTGAGGTGAAAGGCCCCAGGTCTTGCTAAACAACATCAACAGCCTGTGTGCTGCTGGCTTTAGACAGCATGAAAATCACAGCTGCTGTCCTCCACAAGGCAAGGACACCTAGAAAGTTTAGGAGATCCAGCTGACATGCACCAGTGAAGGCATTTCCCTCAGCTAATCAAAACCATGACAAAGCAAAAACAACCCAATGGGATTTTGACCTTCTGGCCACGTCTCACCCCGCCACACAACACCAACATCTAGAGAGGGGAGAGGGATTTTTCATTTCCCCAAGCACACAAGTCCAGGAGAATGGTTCAAGGCTCCTCCTGTTTGTAGAGAACTAAATCACATCACTTAAGACACAAACAGACCATCTGACCCCCCCCCCAGACTGCTGCCACATGCTGCCCTGGCTCTCACACTGCAAGTTTGCTGAGCAAACAGGGTCACGACGTGTGCTGGCCAGCCTGAAATCTGCCCTTGGAAAACAGATCTTCAGCATCACCTTTGTCTGAGTCAAAGCAGAGCAGCTCCTCCGGCTAGAAGTGATAGGAAGGATGAAGGATGATGGGAAAATTGACTCCAAACTGTAAAGCAGTTCAGAGGTGAGAAGGGAAAGACTCTTTTTTTTTTCAGCTAAAGGGAAACTCCACGTAGCCAGAAATCCTCTCCTTCTGAGGCTGAATGAAATAAAGAAAATCACACTATTTCCTATAAGACGTTTTAAATCCCCAAAATCTCACTTCAGCTTAATCAGAATGTTTCCTGGAGAAGTTGACAAGAGGCTTCATTGAACTCATAAACTCAGATTAAAAGAAAGAAATACTATTTTTCCAACCAAATCTGCCTTTTCCCAACATGGAAATTCTGAATTAAATATTTTCTAGTCAAGGTTCGCAAGAAAGAAATGGATTTTGTAGTAAAAAATTGCTTCAGGAATTAAAAAAACCCAGTATTTTCTTATGGAACAAACTGTATCAATTGCAATTTTACAAATAAAATTACAAGAGGCAGGTACTTCCCATCTCTTACTGAATATCCAGTGCAAGATAAGCATCAAACCTTAAGAGACCTGGAAAATACTTGTGCAATTTCTCACCTATGTCACTCTTTCTTTGAGCTCATCAAGAGCTCCCTGCTAGACTGTAAGAGAGGAACAGGGATGCAAAATAATCAAGATTGTCCTGGAATAAACCCCTACACCTATAATTTACTGAATTTGGAGGATTTAAGGGTAAAAACCCAAATATGCCTTCAAAGCTCAGTGCTGTGCTGTCTCTAGGTCCAACCTGTGTTGGGAAGCAGCTCTGAACCTGGAGCTGCCCTGCTCTTCTCGAGCACCTTTGAGAACTTCCTTTTCTCAGCAGCTTTCTATCATGCCTCTTATTAGAGACATGTAAGAAGCAGAAGTCTGAAAAACACAGCGGTTTTGCTCAACAGAGGATGTGAAGCTGGGAAAATAATGATCCCACCATGAAACAGAAAAAAAGGGGTGAAAAAAAAAAAATCAGAGTCAAAAATCCAAAGTAATGACTGTTTGGATCCTGTCCGGGGTCTGCATGTGTCTGATAAAACAGACGCAGGTGTCAGAGCCATTTATGGTCACAGGCTCAGAGCTGGTCAAAATCTCCCATCTCTGGGAAAAAAAAAACTGTGATATTTCACCAGCTGCTCCTGTTGGAAGGTGGTTTTATTCCTTATTTACTCTGTCCTCATTGACATGCAGAGCTGGGCTCGCACGTCTCCTGTTTGACCCTTGGTGTCCTTTCCTATTCCCCAAGTGTCCCCACCTTCAGACCAGGGGCAGCTCTCCAGACCTCGTGTCCGTCTCACTGTCAGGGGAGAATCCAGCTGCAAATTCCAGTTTGCCATCAGCCTTTCCATGGCCACCCATCTGCTCTTCTGCCTCCTTGCTTTGCATATGGGCTCATAAACGCTTCCCAGCGTGAGTGCTGGTGGCAGGAGCCAACGCCACTCACTGCCAGCTGAAGAATCCTGATTTAAAGCAAGTTTTTAATATCCTAATGATTAAGACGCGCTTGGCATTTCAGCAGATGCCGCAGCATCCAGACAGAGAAGTCCAAGTCTCAGACTTGGCTCCTTCACAGCCTCACACCTCTGAAAGCTGAGCCTAAGGAGAGCAGAAGGTCTCTCCTGTTTGCTCTGCAAAGGTGCCGCATGCAGCGGGGCCTTCCCTGCTACCCACGAGCCCCGAGCACTTGGCATATGGCAGCAAGAGGAAAGTGCCTGTCTAACGTGATGCACAGTCCATTAGGGTTGGGGTAGAGCTGGTGATGACGTTAATGAGCTCTGGATCGGCCCCTTTGTCAGCATAAATCTCTCTGCTGCATTGGTGGGACTGCATTTTCCCATTTGCTTGTCTGTTTGGCTCTGTGTTCTCATTACAATTTCTATTAGCCTGTCCTCCCGTTGATCCAGTGGTAGATTAGTTCCTCCCTGACCACCCCCCTTCCTCCTGAAGGAAAATAAGGGTGTCTGAGCTCAAACCAGCAGGTTTAGGCAGGTCTGGGAGGAGGAAAAAACAACTCTTACAGACCAAAATGGGATTTTTCCAACAGCAGGGATTGGAGTGGGTGCAGTGCAGCCAGCAGAAGAGACAATGATTACACAGGCTGAAGAAGACCCACAGCCCCAGCCCTGCCCCTTGCTCACACACAGAGCTGCCAGCTGACACTGTGCAATGCCAAGCAGCGTGTGCTCACTGCCCACAGGACTCTGCCAAGGCAGAGCAGGGCAGCACGGGGACAGATCATCAGGAGGGCCAAGAGCTAGAGATCAGTCCACGTGCCACCCCTTGGACCATCACCCACAAGTGCTTAGGTCTGAGGCTTGTGTTAGCTCGTGGTCATGATGAGTAGACCCACAGTCAGGGGTAGCACTGCTTTCACTGGCCCCTGTCCCCGACTGTGCTTCAGCTCCTACCAAATGCTCATCCACCCAACCAAGGAGCTCTGCAGTACCCTGACCACACACCATACACCCCTGAGATGACAACTGCCCGGCACCCCCAACTGAAAAATGCTCACAGCAACCTCTTCAAGCTCCAAGCAAGGGCAGGACACCAGTGGACATCTGTGGTGCCCTCCAGTAGGACACTGTTAGCATTTTCCTTACAGAGGGACGCATCTGCCATCAAAAGACTGCAATGCAAGCAGATGACTCACGGAGCCAGAGAAACAGTGTTGTGAATATAGATGTTTACAGGACCTAGGAGGGCACCAGATGTCACATTCAGCTAACAGGGCAAAGAACTGAGCCTCCAGTTCATAACCCTGGCTGGACAATCAGAAATGCCACTCTAGCAACCGGCCAGCTCTGTCACCTGCCAGGCTGCTCCAGCCTCCCTTCCTCCTCACCTTTCCTCCTCCCCATCCCAGAGGAGCTGGGCACAAGTCATTTTGACTTAAATCTTTCCAGAGCTGGCAGACTGGAGATGCTTAACATCATGATGGAGATGACAGCTCCAGGACAGCATGCTTGTCCCCGAGGAGACCCCAGCCCAGACAGTGAACCAGAGGCAGCAGCTCTACCAGGAGAGCTATAAAGGGAAACCCTCCTCTGGCAGAGCAATCAAGAGCTTGTCTCATCTCAGATGGAAATTGCACTCAGGAAAAAAAAAAAAAATAATCCATGCATATGACTTTTTTTTTTTTTTTCCCCCACTTTAAGCTGATTCCATCTCCGAGATGGGAGAGAGGTGGCGAAGATTTGCTGACATGTCACTTTAGCAATAAACTCCTCTTTCAGAAACATGCCGTCGCAAGCAAAGCAATCGACTCGTGCGCTACAAACAGCCGCCGGCGGCGCACGTGGGCACCGCCTGGGACTGCTGCAGCCCTCTGATGGGATCTCCAGGGACACAGAAAGAAAACCCTGGCCAGAAAAGGGGACCCAGCAACACTAACAGGAGGAGGGAGGCAGGGTGAAGTAGCACTGTGCACAGATCGGAGCAGAAATTCAAGTCCTAAGCTTTAGTATTGCTAATTTTCATCAGTTCCCCACCTAAGGGTGCAGATGCAGGAGGAGATGCTCTCCTCGCTCTTCACATGGATCAAGGGGTCACCACAGCCCTGAATTTATTCCCTAACCCTCAGGAACATAGAAAGGGAGAGGTTTGCAGGAGAAGGTGAGCGTGAAGGATACTGAAGGAATCAGGAGAATAAACTCTGAAATCAACTCAGCTCTCCAGGGTGAAAGGATGGGGAGTTCCCTCTGCCCATGGCTGTGAGGAGCTTGCAGCTCCCTGCATGACTGGGATGGGATACAGGCAGGAAGCTAACATCTGAAAAGACAGGAGTGTGCTGTGGTCTGGTCCCATCCCTCTTGAGGTGTCTAGGCATGATCCAGAGGAGAAGCAACAAAGGAAGAGCCAGCATGCCTGGCTCTTCCACAGCCCCCTCTGTTTGCCCATATGGGGCTGGCTGTGCCACCAACTGCCCTGTGGGACGGGCCACCACCAGTGTTCTGCCTGCTGTGACATCACCAGGGTGTCATCACAGCGTGGCCTGGCCAGGTGACCCTTCTCTGGCAGGAGGGTTGGACTAGATGATCTCCAGAGGTCCCTTCCAACCCCTGTGATGAATATACCAGTTGGCAGCATAGCTATGTGCTCACCCCATGCCCACAGGACCACTGGGGACTGGTACCACCCAAGCCCCAGCACTCACAAGTCCCTCACTGCTCAGTTACCAAGAAAAGCACAGTAATTATGCCCTGGCCCCTGCAATGAGTAATTGTAGCAGAATGAAAAATACCAGGTACTGCGTTTGGAGATCATCAGCATGGGATGAATATTTCCCAGGAGCAACACACCTTAAGCCTGAGCCCGGGGGTGGGAGGTCCACGTTGACCCAGTCATGAGTTGGGTGGTTGTGCAAGGATGCTGGGAGTTGGCCAGGCAGGGCAGGAGATGGGAGAGCTGCCATGAGCAGCACATAACCCGGGGTGCCCTCGGGGGTGTGAGAAAGGGCTGGACAAGCACTGCTCCCTCCTGGGGTTAGGACAGCTCCCACCACCAGTAAAGGTAGGACTGGGAAGCCTGGAGCCAAACAGACACAGTGCCTGGCTTATCCCAAATGAGCTTCCAACAGTCATGGCTTGGAGCCTTCTGTGAACAGCCTCTGCCCTCTCTTGCTTCCCTGACTTGCCCCAGGAGCCCAGCGCCTGGCAGCACCCTTTGAATGCCCCTCTGTTGAGCCCCGAGGCCACGGAGATGGCAAATGCCACTTTCCTGAGGACACAGAGCCTGGAGCTGGTCGCCCTACCCCCTTGGCAGGCTTTCCTGCGCTCATCAACTGCAAACCGCAAGGCAGCTGCCCAAAACCTCAGCGGAGAACTCCCACTGCTCCAGCCCTGGCAGCAGCAGCCCTCCCTCGGCACAGCTTCCCCCGGGAGCCGAGCTGGAGCTCGCCAGCTCTCCCGCCTCGGGCACCAGCCCCGCTCCCCACGCTGCACTGCAACACCAGCAAGGCAAATTCCTGGGGAGACAGGGGAAAACCGGGGCAGCAGAGTCACGGGCTCGTTTCTGATGGATCTTTCTGGCTTGGCAAACAAGCACTTTCTGTTTGCGGCCGTCAAACAAACACGCTTGATTCTGGTTTGTTTCCCGGCCAAGTCACCATTTCTACAAAATTATTTCAAGAGCACAACAGGAGCCAAATAAATTTGCAAACCAGGCTTAGGTAAACCATGGCAGATGTCAGTGGCAAAGTGCACGGCCCTTTTCAAACCACTGAGTGGAAACCACGGGAAACATCAGGGTTAAAAAAACGAAACAAAACAAAACTCTGACATGTTAAACTCGGATTTGACTTCTAGCTTTGGAATCAAAGCAGGGACAAATAAAGGCATCGAACCACCCTGCCACAAAAAACAGAGGGGGTGGACTGAGGAGCCTGTAAGCAAACTGTCCCTCACCCCACAACCAGATCTGTCTGGGGTGCTGGTGGGTTCAGGGGTGGGGGTACCACACAAGAGCCTGTGCACGCTGAGATTGTCAGAGCCTGGCTGTGAAAAACGCTGACTGATGCCAATTAAAGCGAAATCATAATCAAGCTGCTTGTTTTGGTGCTGAGAGGACTGTTCCAAAGGTCTCAGCAACACCAGGATTCAGTTCAAATGCTGGATGAGAGTTCAGGACAGATGTCCAGCAGGAGCCACAATGGTAATGGTGAGGGTAGATGCCATTCAGACATGGTAGGAGGGGATGCCAAGTGGCCTCATCCTCAGCATGTGTCCTGAGGTCCAGCAAGAAGCCAGCTTTGACCTTTGCACACTGGCGAGCCCCTGGTGGAACCCCAAGGGCAGGAGCAGCCCCAGCTCAGGGCCCAAGGTGTGCAGTGGTAAAAATGCCAAGCTGTTGGACCAGACACTCACAAGCCCTTTACTTCTTCCTGCAGGTTTTGCTGCACCCAGGAATAAATCCTGCCCCTCCAATCCCAGATGGCAGCTCTATCCCAAGGCCTAAGCCTAGCTATCAATTTCACACAGCACTCTGAAGTGCTGGTACAGGAGCCAGACACAGGACTGCACCCTCCAGCAGACACCACAGGCAGAAGGGAATACCTGAATGTCTCTGAGTGACTCTGGTCCTAAACTGACTCTAACAGTAGATTTACAGCAGCCATGTCTGCTCAGAGCAAAGTCCTTCACAACAGGGGGGTCTCCTCACTCTGCTAGATCCAGTTTATTTCTCCATCACTGAATCACTCTGCTTAAAGGGGCAGAGAGAACAGAGCTACAAAGAGCCTCCTTGGCTGGGTACCGCTGCTTGGCAGTGGCGTGGGGTGCTTGGCACCCTGTCACCCCAGATAAAAGAAGCCCTTTCCACCAGCCAAGCCCTCTCCTTCATGAGGAACAGGACTTTCTGAGCACTTCACAGAAGCAGCGACTTCTGCTGCTAAGTTCTCAGCTCACTCTCCTTTTTGTTGGCTGTGAAAAAAAGAAGGTACCTCTAGAAACATCTCTTTCCTTCCAAATCCTTGGCTGTGCCTCACCGCCCTCCCACCTCACATGGAAGCAAGTGGGAAAAGAGGAGATTCTATTTTTTTTTTTTCCTTCCTCTGCACCCTTCCCTGGCTGCCACCCCTGCAGGGCCAGGGCAGGGCTGCCTCGGTGCTGGGCAGGAGGTGGCCGAGAGCAGCAGCATTGCTATTCTGGACAAGTTAACTCCTCCCAAACAGATCGATGGTCACGCCAGGCTGGGAGGGGAGCGGGCAGCAAGATTCACACTCCCTTGGTTTCCTCCTCTGGAACTGTGTGTGGTTTTCATGGGTGCTTCTGCTCCCGGCTCCTGCCACGGCACTGCAAGGACCTGCTGGGGGATACAGCTGTGTACCCACTGCCTGCCAGACTAACTGCTCCACCTCAAACCAGAAGGGAAATGTCCCAAAACACCAGTGCAAAACACAGTCACCCACCAGTCCAGCTCTCAAACCAGTGCTTGGAGCCAGCAGCAAAGCCATTCATTTCCAGGGCGGGACAGCAGCAATATTATGGGCACAGCAGGAATATCAGCAGCATGGTTTGCACACCCCAGAGGCCATGTGCTTGTCTCCTGGGCACGCCTGTATGGCCCAGACACCTGTGTAGGGACACAGACAGCCCTTGGCACCAGAGCAGCTCTCTGCCTGAACTGGGATGTGCACACAGCAGCATGAGGGGCGATGACTAGGCGCTGCCCTCCCTCCCCAGGGCACTCTCACAGGGGCAGGGTTTGTCCCTCTTCCCACCAGGCCTCATGGACAGAAGGAAAACATTCCTCCTGCTGACTCACCCCAGCTTTCCTTTGTTCTCCACTGAGCACTGGTGCCGGGGCACAGCACTGGCATCACTGGTGCTGGAAACCCTGTGCCAGAAACCCTTTGCAAACCCCCACTAAAGCAGGAGCAATTCACCTCCTTCCAGTAACTTTGCCCAGCACTCCTGCCCGTGCCACCCTGCTGCTGCCACCCTTCTGGGTATTTTGCTGCCTAGACCTCCAGTAACCCAAACCCCTCCCCTCTCTGATACCCCCATGACAAGATCTGCAGGATTTTTTGGAGCTTGGGATTGCCCAGCGATTCAGGAGACAAAAGGAGAGACTTTCTCTTTTTTCACCCAGCTCAGCGGGGCAAATTCCTAAACCAGACACCTCGTCCTCCATCCTCAGCCACCCATTTCCAAGCCTCTTTGCCCAGCCGTGTCATGACGCAAGAAAGATCCAGAGGAACGGTCACAACACGGCTCCCAGCCCGGATTGTGCAAGGGCTGGGGCGAGACGCTTGGCTGCAAACGGCTGAGTTGCAGGGAAGACGCGGGGAGGGGGATTCGGGACCAAACTGAGCCCCTGGTTGAAGTCTTCCCACTACAAGCCCTGGCTGAAATTCCTCCCGAGGTGTTTTTTTCACCCCGGCTTGGCCCTGCTCCACTCGCTGGCGTAAAGCAGGAGTGCGGCGTTCGCCGCACACACCCAGCTGGCCCCGCAGATGTTCGTGTCACCTACGCAACGCCTGGAAAGTCACTCCCGAGCACGCCCGAGTCTCCAGAGCTGCCTTCCCAGCGCTGCAATTAAATCCTGGCTCTTTTAGTTTCCCAGTCGCTATGAACACCCCCTGGGAGGACTGCGCCCATCTGCTGCTGCCAGGACAGGGACGGGTGTCTGAGCATCAGCTGTCCCAGAAGTTACACCGATCGAAACGACGGTTTCCTCGGCAGCTCCCGCACCTCTCAGATGGTCGTTGCAGGAGACAGGACCCCCAGGGTGCAACGCCCAGCCCCACGTTTCCCCCCAACCCCAAAGAGTTAATGCTGGCAGAGAGCGGCAACCCCCTCCCCTGCCTCCGGGGCAAGGTGA
>JANHGL010011777.1:0-28979 GCA_024611195.1 Ceyx melanurus | reverse complement strand
ATTTTATATTTAAAATAATTATTTTAAATAATATTTTAAATTTCCTACAGAAATCTGATACATCATGGAAAAACCCTACACATGCCCTTGCAGTTCTTAAGAGTCCTAAAACACTGCTGCACATCAGACTGCAGCTGCATGGAGGACTAAAAGTTTTTTTCTTTACAAATCATCATGATCACATACAATTAAACCAAGCAATGCCATTCTAAAGACTGGGAATTTCAATAACACCCACAGTTTAAAGGGAGACAGTCTGAAGGACCCTGTGCAAATACTGTGCCTTCTGCATGCAGCAGTGAAGTAAAACAGTTCACTAGGTGGTGGTCGTGAACCACCACAGAACAAGCATAGCTGTATGCTGGGTGGATGATGAGCTACATAGCACAGCAGAGAGAAAAAAAAAAACACACAAAAAACAAACCCCCAAAAGTTAAATATTTAAAGTAATAACATTTAACTGGTACATGTAGAGATTCATTTCAGAATTTATTGTGCATGCTGTTGAATTTGTCCTCCCCAGGCACCTGTGCAGACATTACCCTCACTAGTGCCCATGACTTCCATGCAGGAGGGAGGGTGGCTTAGAGCCTCAGGACTCAGCCAGGAGCTTGGGGGGCTGTTTCAGCTGAGGATCTCCAGGAGGGACCTTTAGGCACGATCTGCAGCCCGTATTTGTAAGAAGGGGATGCAGAATCTGTGTGTTATCTTTAAGAAGGAAGCTTAAAGCTTTTTTCTAAGATAACAATAGTGCTGATAGTAGGGGATGAAGAAGGCAGGGCCTTCTCACCATTTTGTGTATGTGTCTACTGGACATGATGATGAAAGAAATGCTGGCATGGTGTCTGCAGCTGAAGGGTGTTATGCAGGGTGAAAACCCTCCATCTCCCACAACAACCATACATAAGCTGCAGGTTAGTGTTTTCCTAGAGGCTCTGGATAAGGAGGGAATAGGCTCAGATTTTCACTGGATCCCTCAGTCTTTCATTCAGATAGCAAACAATGCTGCTTTTTCAGGTAGAAAATTATTTTTCCACCATTAATGTTTCACAATGGAACTAATATTTGAAAAAACCCAACCTATTGTATAAGCCTCATACTCTTCAAAAAAACCAAATTCTAGACCATACTTGACAGGAAATCCTTAAAAACCCTCTTTTGTCTTCCCATTTCCAGAAGCAACAGGTGTTTAAAAAACCAATTCTAACTCCTTTGGACAATCTGTTCAAGATGAAAAAAATGAAGGCATGGGTGGGAGCAATGCAGTGAGACTGCAGCAGAGAGTTAAATGACAGAAGCAATCTGTTTGGCTTGATTTACATTTCACTCTTCACATTAGAGGCTATAATAAAGATGAAGGTCAGGAGCTGATAAGGGCTGGTTGAGGGGCAACCATATCCTGTCCATGACACCCCAGCAGGGTTAGAACAGCGAAGTGGTGGTGGAGCTGTGCCATCCATCCCTGTACTAGCAGGTCTGCTTTAGTAATTCCAGTAGTAGAGACAGAAACTGCACCAGAATGAGATTGAGGTACTATCCTGAGTCATCCACAATGGCATATTTGTCTAATCTTTCTATTTTCTTCCCTTCCTGTAGCTGATGCACTGACTTTCAACCTTACTGACTGTGCCCCTCCTCTGCAGAAACTCTTGCTTCCTAGCCATCTGTCCACTGAAGCCACTTGAGAAGACAGCAGACATCTGGATGTCTCAAAGCCCATCACATTCTTTCAGACAGACATTTTATTCCACACACTCCCAGCCTGACTTCTGATGAAAGAAATTCTGAAGCAGAGCCCATTTAACAGCAGGAGTGGTAAGGGGAGTAATAGGGTAGTGCAGCGCTAACTGTAGCACTTAGTGACTCTGACACTGTCTGACATTGACTGATTAAGAGGCTGAAACTCTGACTGTGGCACTGGGCTGTTAAAACAGACTTTCACTTCTCATTCGTAAACATCCATCACTAGCAGACAAGCCTTAGCTTTTGTAGCAATGGCTGCAGTTTCTTATGTGAGAGATGCAAGTAAGAGATAGAAATGCAGCTTCTTCTGGAATTTCAAAAGCATTTTAATTCATCGACACTTTCTTTGAAAAGATCTTTAAAGAAGAAATAAAGCTCTTCAATAACACAGCTGGGTTTCAGCATGTTCAGTCTCTCAGCTATCAAAAACTCTTCCTTTTTTAGCTGAGAACCTGGCTAGAGTTTTGGAAGCAAATGGGTGTGTGCTGTTGTTCCCTGGAAGGTGCAGCAGTCAGTCCCTGGTGCAGGGCAGCTGTCAGAGCTGAGACACCAGGCTCTTGACTGTGCCTGCCAAGTATAAGAATACTCTGAAGCTCTGTCTTGAACAGAGGACATATGTGGATGATATAAAGTGCATCTCTATGGGATCAGCTGGTGCATTACAGGGTGCTATACTGCCCTATATCTCCAACTATTTAGGCATCAGGATTGACCATGGTGACAGCTGTGTGATTTTAAGTGAGAAAAGCCTGTCTATTAGCCATTGCCACCTTAAGAAAGATAGGAGGAGGCTTAGGGGACTCATCCTGGCAACTCTTCCTGTGACACTAGTGGGGCCATGGGCTGTTGTGGGAAGATGCCTGAAAACTTCCTCAAGGCAGCAAGCCACAACAGTAAATCAATGGCAACAAGCCAAATCAAGCAATTAGAAGCTAAGGTTTGTCTTTAGGAATAACAACAGTGCCACAAATTTCTGAAGGGTACTTGTCCTCAATAGACACTCAGGAAAACAATATTAATTATTATTAATATTAATTATTAATATTAATTATTAATATTAATAACTGCAAGATCACTTGCTTATTTCCCCACCTCAAGCTCCTCAGTTCCTATTTCAATCAGTCTCTTTCCATAACCTATGCTCCAGATGCTTCACAAATGGACAACCTGTCACATAATTGCATGCCACCCGGTATTATGATGCTCTAAAACACTGAGGCTGTAACAAAGAGCACAGGAACTTCACTGCAAGTGCAAAATGGAAGTTCCCAAAGGTTAAACACTGTTTCTTACAGACCTTTGTCAGCCTCGGATCAAATACTATACACATGTAGACATCAAATAACAGCACTTAAAAGATTAATGTATTTGCCAAGCTTACTATTGTATTAATGAGCTACACAAATAGGTGACAACAGTTTTGAATATTCCCAAGATATGCATATTGCTCCTAACAAGATGAACATAACTTTTTATATTCTTGATCAAAATAGACCTCAAAAGCAAAATGAAAAGTCATTATTTGCTGGTGGCTATCCTTCCAAGTTAAAATTAGTTTGCAGTAAGCATACCCATGGCAAAAGAACCCCCAGTGCCTAGATGTTCATACAAAAGGAAAACACAAAAGGGTGTGAGCATAGCCAGAGCTAATCCATTCAGAAAGTTTTACTATCTGCAGAATGCTTTTTTTGGAGTAGGCAATCAGTGCAGACAGCTACGATGCTTTCCTCTTCAAAGAATGCCAACCTTTCATGTAGGCTGGCTGTGCACATGAGGAAAGTATTTTTAGCAATGCATTGAATTATTTGACATTGAGAGAACTGAGGGACATTTATGAAAACTTGGATTGTTAGTACTTGTCTTGTACTGAAGGCTTTCTGGGCCTAGAGAACAGCCTTCTCCTCTGATACTGGTCTGGAAGCATTCATAGACACTACAATTATTTACATTTCTACATCTTATATTTAAAAGAACCCTCATTATGCTTATATCACTGTCCAGTCATCCCAGAGATTGTTAAAATATTCCTGTGGGGACATCCTCCTTCTATTTCAAATAGGCACAAGGTCAAAGATATTGTAATGAGTAACTGGCCTGATGCTTTAGTAGATATAAAGCACAAACAGAACCTAATTTATCTGCAAATATAACCCAGTTTCCAGGGAATACAGAGCCAGCACAGTATCTGCATCCTTGTGGCTTTTGCAGGCTCTGAAACAAATGATATCATGAGTAAAGGTGGTTTTCACAGAAAACCTCTGCTGCTTGGCATTTCCTACTGCAGGAAACAAATCTTTGGAGCCATAGCATCCAGGCTGTTTAATCTAGTGTAGGCAAGAAACTGCTTCATCCCAGCAGCCTTGTGGTGTGGAATATAGAAAGGTGTGGAATATAGAAAGGTGTGGCTGGATGGTGAGCATCCTTCATTGTCTCTGTGAGCACATCTTCCCTGTACCAGCAACTCCAAACTCAGGCCTTGAGCTAAACAGACACTGCAAGAACAAGGCTGCGTACTGGGATTGATACAGTCTTAAAAGGAGACACCAGACGGATGCAGACAACATCTACAGTCTAATTTTCACCTTCAATAATAAAGTTTTTAGCTATTACATTAATATCTGCCACTGAATCAGAGGATCACAGAATCACAACGTTAGGGGTTGGAAGAGCCAAGTGTTATCTATACCATATAAAACAGAACTGTGCCATTGTTTGCTATTACATGATGAAGCCCCACAGTCCTTAAAAAGGCTACTCAGAGCACAACATTTTAAACATCTAACTGAAAAAGAAGATAACTAATCAATATGCACCGCCTTTCATGAGCCATAAGTCTTAAATTATGACTGGTATTAATTGTATATAATTGAAATTATCAAGTCCCCAAGATAAATCAAATCTCACTTGTAAATCTTACAATCATTTTTTTTCCCCCTATCATTTATAAATAAGTTCTCATTCATAAGCATTTACAGATTAATGCACAGTTATGGATGTAATTTCTTTGCAAATGAAGCTATGTCAGTGTCACTGTTATTTATAAACCTCTAGACTCCATCTTTTTTTAATCAAGTGTAACAGGTTATGAATCAAGGCATTTTTTATTGTTTGGTGAACAGGCCTTAAGAATCAGAAACAGGCTCTATAAACTAATTTCCACAGAAGCTACATAACAAATGTGATAAACTTATGGTTAGTACAGCAATGCTTTTGACAGCTATATTTTTTTCTCTACAGAAAGTCATTTGAATTTAGATCAAGACATATCACGATGGCTTTCCTTATAAACTGTTGGATTAAGTTTCTTGATTGCTCTGCATGCACATTTGCCCAAGTGAACCACAATGTGGAAATTAAAAATGTAGGAAGAGAGGAGCTTATGCATTCCATTGACCTTTATATTACTTAAGCATTTGAATTTTAATATAAGTATGATACATACTTTAATTAAAGTGTAAATCAGAACGCTGAATTTCTAAGATTTACGAGCCATGTATCACTGACACTTCATTCTAAAACCTTTCAACCAGCAGGCTCCTTTATGGTGGAAGCACTGCTGCGTTATAACACACCACTAGATGCAGATAGTAAAAGAGTACATCATTTAAAAGTGAGAACTTCAGGCCAGTTCTCTTTTTTTTTTTTAATTTAAATATGAAGGCAAACAGAAGAAGAGATGAGAGATTTAAAATAAAATATCTAGCTGGTTGTGTAAATTAAGTGACAGAGGAGCACAAGTCTTCTCTTTCTGCTTATACCTGATAACTTTATAGTACTGACAGCCTGTCTTTTCCCCCAACCACAAGACAATAAAATTGTAATGAACAAAACAAGCACATCTTTTACAAACAACCACTTTGGAGAATGTTAACAAAAAAAAAGAAAAAAACCCCAACAACTCAGGTTGGCTGTTTATTGCTTTCCCTTGCAGATCTTTTACAGTAAAGTGCATATTTATAGCAGCAGAAATACATTCATCACAACTACCATTACTCACTACAGCATTTCCAGCAGGTTCTTTTTCTACCTTTTATCAAATTGCAAAGCTGCCCGGTTCTAAAAGAGGCTAAAAATTAACTCTGAGGAGATCTCATTCTGAATTTCCATTGACTTCTGCCTGATTATTCACAAGAACCCATAAGTTTTACAACACCAGCATGGCAGAATTCCAACAAATAGGTTTTTTTGTTTACATAACACCTCTCAAGATGGCATCCAGACTTATTCAAAAGAGACCACCCTTGCAACCCCACTGCTCCTGAAAAAGGGTTGCATGGCTTATGTATCCCACAGGATCTGCAGTGCCCTGACTTGAAAGCCCTGTGAGTAACTGCACTATGGCAGGAAAGCAGGATCACAACAGAAATTCATCTCTGGTTGGAAAACTTCTGGAAGTTTGCTTAGTTTTGGAAGAAACACTTGAGGAGTGTGATTTGATATTGCTTGTGCTTCCCTTCCTGGGTATGATGGTGGGACTCATCAGCTTTCTTACTATTTCTGATGATGAATATAATGTACTGCTGGGAATTTGATCTACTTTCAGATCAGCTGGTGCTCCTCTTTAAAAAGAGGCCTTTATCCTCTGAAGCTAACAAACAGCTCTTGCAACAATTTATCACAAATGACAAAATCTTTAACAGTGCTGTTCTCATTCTGCCCTATCTGTAATTCTTAGATGTTGTTTCCACTCAGAACAATGTTATCTGAGAAAAGCAAAATCGTTTGGTTGTGGCACTGTGAATACAAATCTAGAAGCTGAGCTCTGCAGCTTGCCTGCTACCCACAGGCACCATGATCCTGCCTCCAAGGCCACGAAATCAGCACTGGGAAAGCAGGCAGAACTCAGACATGAAGGAAATATGCAGAAATGAGAGGCTACCAGTAACACTGGAGTTAAAAAAAAAAAAATCTAGCAATTTGCACCACCTATCATCTATGAAAGCAGTTTGTTACCCCCTGTGCATGGTGGTATTTTTGCTTGCTCAGTTCACAAAATAACCCTGGCTCAGCACACACCCTCACTTGCATATTGCTCCATCTCAGCAATGTCATGTCTTCTTTTGCGACCAGGCTGCACTTGTTACAAAAAGAAATGCCAGAACTGAAGGCAGCGACCAGTGAGAATGTCACTAACTGTCCACTAAAAACAAAGCCCAACTCAAATGTTAGTACAGCATCAGTCCGTTTTGCATAGTCCCATTTAGCACCAATTTATGCAATGCAGAGAGATAGTTGAGCAAGGTCATTGGGGGTATAACTCTGTAAAGATGGAGGATTACATGAAGAATGCTTGGGACCAGTCTAAGTGGTATTGGCATGTTCCAAGCCTGGCTGACTAACTGACTGGGGCTGCAGCCAGAAAAGGTGAAGAGGTGCAGGTGTGGGCTGCAGTTCCTGTGAAAATGTTGTGGTAAGAGAACTGCTAATTAATTCAATATCAAAATACTTGCTTAGGTAGAAGGCTGCTTCTGTAATCCACGCAGATTAAAGCAGCCAAGTTGCAGCTTCAACATTGCTTCGAGGTACTAGCCTGGAAGACTCCAATATTTCAAGCTTAGCAAAGGAGTGAGAGAACTGCAAATCTGCTCTCCTCTCAGCTCTATGTGGTGGTACTCCTGTTAGGCCCACGCAGCAGAGTCCCACTCCTGTCCTCACTTTTCTTTAGAAACCGTCCTGCTACCCATGTCCCTCCTCTCTCATTCATGACAGCCCCTCCAGATTCCCCCTCTGAAGGGAGAACAGCACATTAGTTTCCCTCATGTATCTGTGATGTAGGTATTTGCATATATTTACATGTATACATATATATATGTATATATTTACATGTGTATATATATAAATGTATATATAAATATATATATTTACATGTATCTGTAAAGCAGATATCATTGCCACTGGCTGCTGGTAAGCCCTTAGGAAAGTAAAATACTTGGTGGAGCACTGTCATGGTCAGAATCTTGAAGTTGCATCTATTTTCTATAATAGGTCTATAGTTGTCTCCTATATCTCAAGGGCAGAGTCCTCTTTTCTCTGAAAGCTTGTTTTCCTTGGGCAGGTTCATCCTGTCTCCTTCTACCCTGGTCTATCTTTCATTCACACCCAGTCTGCTTTCCCTCCTCTGCTGCAGAGTGAATTCTCTCCCTCCAAGCTATGGCTGCCATTTCTTTCTTTCCAGTTACCATAAACCAATTTTGTCCTGGATAGCCATAGCTCCACCCACAACCCCTTCAAGAGCTTAAGCAAATATAGAAATTCCTAGGGATTTCTTCCCAAGTCAACTCTTCTTTCCCCATGTTATTACATAAATACAGGCAATGGTTTAAAACTCATAGTTGTTATTCTTCCCATTTCAAATAGGAAGGAGGGAAACCCCAGTGCAGTGATGGTGCACTGAGGTCCTTATGAAGAAGGATTTCACCCCTGGGGCTAGGAGTGAGATCCTAGCTTTACACTACCAGTGGGCTGGGCTCACAGTTACTACAGAATTGTTCCAGTGCTGAAACCACAAAATGCAGAAGACTTGTTTTCAATTTAAAAACTTTACTATCTATTAATGCTTCACACAAAGATGGACCCTTGAGAAGTTAATGCAAAATAACTAGAAGGCAAAGTTTTCCTAGTTGTTTTAAAAATACATCTGAGGTAGAGAATCCCTAAGGCTGTCATTTCAATTAGGCTGCATATACATTTTTATTCCTTATTACTATTAATTCCACTTCTGTTCTCTAGAAGATGGATAGCTTAAGACTCAATTCTATTATGATTATGATAAAGGAACAATATTACGTTTCAATGCATACCTGTTATAGCACAGCTGATGAACCTGAGAGGCAGAGAACACTTCAGTCTGAACAGCTTATCTATTCTGAGAAGAAGAGGAAGAAAAGAAAGAAGAGGAAGAAAAGAAATAAGCTAGTTTTATAAGGTTAGGTAGGATATCTTCTGCAAGAAGTCCACATCTCCCAAACACTGCAAGCATCTTGTAACCTATCTAGCCTGATGATCTTCTGTCTACAGAGCAAATAAACACATAAAATAATTCAGGTTGGAAAAGACCCTTTGGATCATTAAGTCCAACCATTAACCCTACTCTACAAAGTTCACACCTAAACCATGTCCCTCTAAATAACATCCAAACAACACTTAAACACACCCAGGGATGCCCACCTCCCTGGGCAGCCTATTCCAGTGTCTGATGACTTTTTCAGTGAAATGCTTTTCCCTAATGCCCAGTCTAAACCTACTCTGTTGCAGCTCAAATCCATTCCATCTTGTTCCATCACTAATCACCTGTAAGTAGAGACCAGCACCAACCTCTCTATAATGTCCTTTCAGGTAGTTGTAGAGATTGATGAGGTCTCCCTTTACCCTCCTCTTCCTCAAACTAAATAGTCCCAGCTCCTTCAATCACTCTTTGTAAGATTTTTTTCTCCAGGCCCTTCACCGGCTTTGTTGCCTCCTCTGCACTCACTCCAATACTTGAGATCTCTCTTGTACTGAGGTGCCCAGAACTGGACATGATACTCAAGGTGTGGCCTCACTAGTGCTGAGTACAGGGGGACAATCACCTCCCTGCTTCTGCTGCCCACACTATTTCTAATATAAGCCAGGATGCCATTGGTTTTCTTGGCCACCCGGACACACTGCTGGCTCATATTCAGCCTCCTGTCAGTTAAAACTTCCAGGTCCTTTTCTGCCAGACATCTTTTCAGCCACACTTTCCCAAGCCTGTATCTTTGCATGTGGTTGTAGCAGCCCAACTGCAGAACCCAGCACTTGGCCTTGTTGAAACTCACCTGCCATAGTGTTGTCTCCACTACCTGCCATTGCCAGGTCCCAGCACTGTCTGCAGCCAGAGGCCTGAACACCGACATGCTTGCATGGGGCCTCTGTCCAGGTGCCCTCTGTGTGCCCACAGCTTTTCTAGCAAGAGCCTTTGGCCTGGTAGCAACCATGGCTGGGCTTCTAGAGCAGCTGACACCTTGCAACTCGAGGGGCAGTTGAGATGAGCACCACTGACTTCTTAGAGGGTTTGAACTTACCTTGTACACTGGCAGAGACTCAACACCCTGCTGTTCATGCTGCAGCCCACCAAGACACACACAACCCCTGGGTGCTCGCCCTGTGCTCCCTAAGGCTTCTTATAGCCTGGCTGATCAACAGAATCAACAGCTGGTGGTGCCAGCTCCACCCAAGCTCTCTCAGCAACCCTACTACCAACTGGCATCCCCCAGCGCAGGCAGAGGGTTTCACTCAGCTTTAAAAAAAAATTTTAAAAAGCCCCCTAAAGAGCTTTTAGTTTGCCTTTTTTTGCCACAGTTCTCTTCTCCAGTGCAGTCTTACCTGCCCTGAAGGTGGTCACCACAGGAGAAAAAAAATAAAGTAACCTTATGGCTGAGGAAACAACATTAAAGGGGGGGCGGGGGAAGGCATATGTACAAGAAAAGACAATTGTGTTCTTTCCTTATTCATTGAAATAAAAAAACAGCACCTTTTCACAGTCTTTTGCCCATCTGATTCAAAACCCACCAAGAAAGTTGCTAATTGTCCCGGATAGCATACAAGTTTAATTTTGGTTTCAGCTCACACTACTCCATTGCTTACACAGTGAGATCAGTGACAACTCTAGCTTTCTTAGTCTGGAAGTTGCTTCTAACCAGGAGCAGCAAACCTCATGGCCATTGCAGTGGTCTGTGTAAATGCCTGAAGACAGTGGTGCCTACTGCATGCATTTATGTTTTCTCTTCATAACAAATTATTTCTAAAGAGTCTTTGTGTTTGTCACAGGAGTGACAAGTTATGTCAAAACTGGAGACAGTCAACATCTCCAAGAAAATAAACTTTGTTTTCCCCAGTGCTGGGGCCTGGGGAGACCATAGGGTAACACCCAGGATTCAGGAGAAACTGGAGGGAGATGAGGGACAATGATTTTAGAGTAGTACAAAAGGTTAGCCTGACCCATTCCTCTTCTGATGGGACTCATGCTTTCCATCAGGATGAAGGAAAAAAAAAAAGTATTGTTGTTCTTTGAACACATTACTCTGCATGATGATATAGGTGTGGTTACTCCATTTTGAACTTCACAGTGCAGCCCTAATAGTGTTCTGCTGACAGCTTTGGTAGGACCAAATCAAAGCAATGGGAAGAGGGTTGAACAGAAAGCTCCTGCAAGGGTCCCCATAGCTTCAGCAAGCCTAACAAGTACTCTTAAAAGTCTGTTTTTAAACAAACTTATTTGGTAGCATCCCAACATACAGCTTTCATTACATGCATCTATTTAAGCTAGAGCTTGAATGTTTTTAATTTCTCTTGCAAATAAATAATGAGATTGGTATCCATCATTCACCATCCTATTTGCCTGTCCTAATAAGCAAGACACTACATTCATCACCACCTCTGTCATCATTTATCATGGTGTAGTCTATTATAAGCCTTGGACAAACCTCTCTGCTCAGCACTGACGAGTCATAGGATTTGGCCCACTTAAATTTAATGCCAGAGACAAATTCTTTCTGAGGTCCTCTGATGTTAGTAATTCAAATGGTTTCTTTTTTTAGATTTGGTTTTATTGCCTTATATTTAAGGCTCAGACAATTAAGTAGATTTATATTTATACAGTCTTACTCATGCCTGTTACTTAAAACCTAATAACAAAACAATGGCATTATTACTCAAGTACTTAGATAACCATAATCTAAATTAAGATCCAGCACAAATGGCTACTTATTCTGACCTGATGGGTAAATAAACATTCATCAGTAAAAATAAATAAATAAATGACAGCAAGTAAAACCTTACTCTCCCATCCTCTGCAAAGTGTCTGGGACACACAGCATGCCTTAAAGGTGGGTAAAAGCAGACATCAATATCCAATATAGGAAGCAAGTTATAAAGTCAGATGCTACTACCATAATATTGGACATAAAGGTCTTGAGATAGAATCAAGACAATGTCTGAGGTAGAGTATAGAAACCTTTATTGCAAATAAGGATAAACTGGTAAAAAGAAAGAAGCATTCAGGCTCAAAATGTGTTTTTTCATCCTGCATGCTCGTCTCTTTTTTCCAAGTATATCATTATATCTCCCTGTAGACATAGTGCTTAAAACATCAACTCTACTTGAAAATCTCTGCTTTGTACCTTCTATCTGCTTCCAGAGATGAAGATACAGTCCATCAGTGTTTCTCACCCCTCCCACATCAACATGGGAAAAGGGTACACTTTTGTAGATAAGAGATTCCAAATGTGTTATGGCTTTTAGATTAACATTAACCTCATTTCCATACCTAAAACTAGTGGCAGAGACCACAGAGCATGGCATTACATGCTTGATATATGAAAATATGGGACAGAACTCTCAGTATAGGCATAAGAAAAAAAAAGTTACCAGTTGTTTCAGTGCAATATGTGTACAGTTAAATCAGTCTAAAATCCTCAAGAAAAATCTTTCACTTGGAGAGGGAAGAGTTTAAAGTGTTGTTTTCTGTAGCAAAATTACATTCTTGTTCTGGTCCAAAGTACTATGAAAAATTAAAACAAATAGAAAATACCCTAAACTCAAATATTAGATGTTTAGGTACCTTTTTTATTTATTATTATTAGAACTGGGAAAAAGAAATAATTTAAAAATCAGTCTTTTGTGGGTTAATGACAGCCTATTTCCCATCTGGGAGAGAAAAGCAAGGTAGAGAGAATTTAGCTTATTTGCCCAGTCACATTAAGTCCATAGTAGCACAGGGAATTGCACCTTGGACTCTTCCCAAGGAGCTGCCCATACCATAACCAGTCTCTGTCCTTCGGAGAGTGTCTCCATATAGGGTCAAAGCCAAAGCAGCTCTCTTAGGTAAAGCCCCATCATATTTTTACAGAGGGTAGAAGGGCCTTTCAGTCACTGAGGCACCTTTTACACTCAAACTGTTCTGCCACAATAAGGTGGCCTTACAATGAAGATAGGTACCATTTATATCCACTGAAATTCTTTTATACACTGCTAAGGTGCTGCATGGTGGCCTCAGCATCAATGAAAATGAGGCCCAAGAATTCAGTTGCTGTGTTTTGGGCTGGTCTCCATCTCCAGCTGCATACAGGCAGTACCACCACACAAACATGAGGGGACAAGGTCACAGTCAAATGCAGCGATGCCTGTGTTCCCATGAAAGATCCCAGTCTCTCTGCCAGGACAGATGGAAGAGATGCAGTCTCCTGGCCCTGGCTGTTCCCTGGGGCAGCCCAGTCTTTAGCAGTCAATTCACACTGTGCACTCATCTAACGAATGCCAGCCACCATCACTTACACAGGAGTGCCAGCAAGAAATCCACCCACTCTTCTGGCTCCTTTCTTCAACATTATGTCATCTTGTTATAAACCAGTGAAGCCAGCTATCTCCCCCATCAAATCCCTGCACTCCTATAGTCAAAAATACTCCTTCCTTCTGTTCTGTCAGCTTTCAGCAAGGGGGAGTTTTGCTTTGCTCCATTTTTTTAAACCAGCCACATGCCATACATCAATGACTTCATGAAAGTCTACAGGCTAATCTTGCCAAGAACCCAGAACTAAACAGCATTCACTGAACCACTGTAAATCTCAACACTTATGGTTTGAGGGATGCAATTCCTGAGAGTGATGTCCTAGAATGGTGCTTTCCAGCTCTTCACAGTGGAAAGCCTCCAAAATCATGTCTGTCCCAATGCTCAGCTCCAATGTGTACACCACTGCACAAGAAGCTGGTGCTCACTGCATGGTGAGCAGTTCATTCCTTCTGCCCATTACTTCACTGAAGTTCATTTCTCCTCTCTATGGCTCAGGTAATGTGAGTATGGTAGAGTGAATAGAAATGCATGGAGGTGTGTTACTTCCCTGCCTGATACCAATTAAAAGCAGGTTATGAACCATCCAGTTTATTGTTTAGGGACCATATAATTTTTTCACTGTTAAAACTGGTTTTAAATATTATGCCTGCTAGCTGGTAACTAGCTGACATCATGGCTGGGATAACTGCAGCTAGTTCAGCCAGTGCTTTTACCAAAGAAACTCATTTTTCCATGGGTAACACCTATTTGTTTGCCTTTTTTTATGGTTCTTCCATTTACTCCTTTACAACGGTCCTCTCTGGCAAACTGATCATGTTCAGGTAAAACATGCTAAGGAACATTTTTTCTTCCTCTGCCATTCTTCCATGTACCAGGGAAAGGCAAGATCAAGAGTGCTCAGAGATGCAACTTAGTCCCTGATTTTCCTCTTTTTAAAGTAGAAATACTGCATTGGTTTCATCAATAACACTGCTTTGTTGGCTTCAGCAAAGGCTTGTCCTCTGCTTTCCCAGGATACCCAGAGAGGAATATTCTTGTTTATAAATGTAAATGCAGATGACAGACAAGTACTCAGAGATGACTGTCAGTCTCTGAACCCCTGCTGCCACTTGCAGGGGAAGATAGAACTATTTGGGCCTCAGCAAGACTGTACCACACCTCCTCAAATGACACAGGAGTCAACCGTAAGTTTGGGACAGGGCTGGTAGGTCGTCAAAACTAACTTCTTCCATACCCAAAGAAAAACACAGTCTTAGTGATTCCAGATGGCACAATCTCAATGTCTTATTTCTCCCAATAAGTATATATTAATGCGATATTAATACTAACACTTTCCCCTTTTTGTTCTGAGTCAAGTTGTTCATTGTTTCTAAGATGGCCCTTCAGTACAAGAATGAAGGACAGCTGTCTTTTTCCTCATAGAAGTCCTCTTTTAGTCTATTCCAGAATACTATTCCAAGAAATAAAGAGCAAATCAAAGTATTTCCCACATTTCTGGGAGTCTTTACATGTATTCTAGACCTTGAGATGATTAAATGCCACTCAGGTAAACAGGGAGGCTTCTACCAAAAAAACCTTTTCATTTGGGATGAAAAGTTATCTTTCATCTCAGGATCAAATTAAAATGTGAGGATTATCAAAGGTGCCAGCATTGCTATGAAAATGGGTTTTTATGAAATGACAAAAAAACCCAAACAAAACAAAACAGCCTCAACTGCATATCAGCACCTTCAGTCAGAGGTGTGCTGCTGTACTCTCATCCTAGCTCTCTGGAAACTTCAACCTTCCAAGTGACTGCAGTGAGCTCCTGGACCTTTGCCACTCAGCACAGGGTATTCTTGGCAACAGTGATAAGGGCACTTGTTCCAAATAAGGAGAAATCTAGAAACAGGTTTGTCTTGGCACTCTCGGAGACAAGCTAATCCACCAAAACTCATGGAGATGGACACGGGAAGGGGGAGAAAAAAAAAACAAACACACACACAGGGATGAAGCAGCAAAATGAACTTACAACAGTCTAGCCAGTACCAGCAAAATCTCACTACAGAGCAAGAATGATTAAATACAGATAGTAAGTGTAACGGATCCGCTGAAAGACCTTTAAATGTTTAACACAGTTTCACATTCCATACAAGCTTTTCAACCAAGAACAGTAACAGAAAACACAGGAGAATATAAAGTGTTTCACCTTTAAAAGAAACAAACAAGAAAGCCCCAAACTAATCAACAAACCAAAACAAACAACAAAACCTGTGGGGTTTCCAGACACAGTGAAATGAGAGTGGAGGAAATACTGGTCCTGAAGACTTAATACTCCTCAATTTTATAGTTTACCTCACAAGCAGAAAAATACTTTCATAGCTGGAAAAACAAAAACCAAACCCCAGACTTAAGCTTGCTGATGAGACAAACTTGTATTATTTCTACATGCTCCTTCAGATTACAGTGTGGCCAAAACCTCAATTTAGAGTTTGGAGGAACACTGTGGTCCCTGCCAGGAACCTGGTAGAAGCAGCACAGCTGCACAGGTTGATGTGGTGAAGCCTTGTTTTACACCACAGAGGAACTACCCTACTTACTACCTTCACAGTTACTACACGTGTATTTCCCAGCATGACACCCATATGAAGAGAATGAATAATTTTGCAGTTTGAAAACAAAACAAAAGCCCCAAGAAAGCTCCAGTTCTGGTTCTATTCCAAACATCTATTATTTAGTCTGACTGCCCCTATTCTATTTCCTCCCCTTTGATCAACTAATGGCCAAGAAAAGCAATTACCAGCGCAAGAAAAAATGTATTTTGGTATCTTTGAACTTCTGTGGCAAGTGTTAATGCTTGTAATGTAATAATGTTACTTTGTGAGAACAGAGAAAAATATTTCTTCAGTGACTGAGATGAGAAATGGTGGGGTTGGGGGGGTGGGGGAAGATAGGAGGAGATAGGGAGAAACTATTATTTTATTAACTAATTAGATGTCTTAAATAAAAATGACCCTGCCTGAAAAGGTATTTAATAATACCTTGACTTGCATTTCAAAATGGCCAGCCCTGCCTGGACAGGGAAATACAGCCATCTACAAAATCTATTTATTATAAGGAGGGAAAGAAAAAAAACCCAAGCAAACAGTAACCCCACTGCCAGCTGAAAAGTTTGGAAAAATGTTGACTGTAAACAACAACTAGGCCTGGACTTTTGTTTCTCAAAGTTTTCCAATGCCTGAATGTGAAAGAAAACAAATCCCCCTGCCATTCCTTTCAGCTTTGTGAGCAGCTTATGAAGCAACTATCACTGCACTACTGCTTCCCATGAACATCCCTGTTTCCATTGGTCTAGCCAGCAGACTACCACTAAAAAACCCAAGAATGAATCCAAGCATGTTTGGAGTCAAAACAGCCCCCAAAGTGACCCCACTATTTGAACACCAGCGGTGGGTTGAGCCAGACACTGCCATAGCAGTGCCCACCACTCTGCCCCAGGTTGTTTCTTGTGTTGGCCCACGGTGAAGATGCTTAAGGGATATAAGCTAAAAATGCTGATATCCTCTCAAGAAGAATTTACATGAGGAACATGTGGGAACAAATATTTTTCATTAAACATTACAGATGATCTACTAGGTTCCTTCCAATACAAACCATTCTATGATTCATTTTGTTCTACAAAAACAATCCAAAAAAGAAAGACATAATGCCTTAAAAATATATACACATATATGGGAAAACAAAATTAATCATCTTTTATTAGTGATTTCCCAGGGTACTCATTCAACAGTGCACTCCACGAAGTCCCCAAAGTGCACAGAACAGCTGCCTTCCAAACCTGCAACACTGCACAGTTTAAAGCTATAATGTAATTTAGAATAATATTATTCTTTAGATTCTGGACTGGCAGCTCAGTGGTAGTGTCAGTAGACTAGTGAACCACTTACACTGGTGCAGTCTCTAAGTTGACAATGAAAATGGGTTGATGGATTTGGGGATGTTTCTCTTTTTGACTTGTCCTCTTTTAAAAGAGGGTGAAGTGATGAAACAACCTGCTGGCAACTGGGTATAAGAAAGACAACCTACAGGAGACAACTACAGAGGAGGCTACAAGTGGAATTTGTAAAAGAAAGATACAACGATCACTGATGGCCCTTCAGTATAAGAATAAAGGACAGCAGTCATTTCCCCAGGAAGCTCATAAAAATCCTCTTTTAGTCTATTCCAGAATACTATTCCAAGAAATAAAGAGCAAATCAGAGTATTTCCCACATTTCTGGGAGTCTTTACATGTACTCTAGATCTTGAGAGGATTAAATACCACTCAGGTAAACAGGGAGGCTTCTACCAAAAAAAAAAACAACCCCAAGTTTCATTTGAGATGAAAAGTTATCTTTCATCTCAGGATCAAATTAAAATGTGAGGATTATTAAAGGTGCCAAATACACTGTGAAGTCCAGGGATTTCTAAGGATGAGAGAGATGTGAAGTGGGGCTGATGGGGATTTGCAGCCCTGGGCTGGTAAATACTACACATAAAGAGCAGCTCAGCAGCTTACCTGCACAACATACCTATGACAGAGATGTAAACACCCACCACCTCCTTCCCTGGACACTCACCAGACAAAACCCCAAAGCCCAACCACCACCAAACTCCCCACACCCCACCTTCATACTTGTTTCAAGACTGATGTAAAGACGTGGCAGGTCTCACAGTGCACAGTCTGGCAGCTCTAATACTGTTTGTTAGCTTTCAAGTCTCTTGAACTGCAGGCCTGGCCTTCACTGTCTTCTGCTCACTTGATTAACAAGCTCAAAGATATTGGTACCTATATATATAATATTGGTACCTATATGAAGTAATTATATTCTTTAGTAGCCTTCATCATTGTATATGCCAGTCTTCCAGATGTGATTCAGACAACATTATAAGCATCTGTGATGTCTTCATTCCTCTCCCCAGAGGAAAATTAAGTTATGATTAAAGCTGTGTCTTCACTTCCCCCAGCACACTCACTTCAATGGAGCTCTGCATCAACAGCTGTTGGAAAACTGTAGCAAAGTTTTTCTTAGAGAAAATTAATTATTTTTCTTAGGAAATCATTCTTTTCAAGGTTATGCAGGTTGGTTATTTTGTTAGTTGGGCGTTTGGGATCTCTGGGGGTTCTATTTTAGTGCTACCTGAATTAGCAGAAGATGCATATAGGTACACAGCACAGCCCATCATAGCCACATGTTAGTGACACTTGAGAACATGCTCAGCCTCACCCCCTCCAGCCACTGGCACCATCTATGGGACCTCCTTGGGCACTAGGGAGCAGTCTGTAGAATGTATTCCAGCATTCAGTATGGTAACAAGAGATACACAAATACTCTTGCAGGGTAAAACAGAGGGTTTATTTTACAACTCTCACACTGGAGAGAGGATGTGTAGAGGCTGCAACCATGGGCACCACAATTGCTTTGCACACAGTTATCCTTTTGGACAGAATCCAACTCTTCCAAATCCCAGTTGAGTAGTCAAGCCTTCCCAGTTAACAGGATTACTTGGATCAGTGCTACTTTTGTGTAAATGGAGAGTGCAGACTCTTGTCTACGTTAATTGTAGTTCAGAGCAGCATAGTCTAATAGACAAGAAAATACAGGAGAATCTTTCTGCCCTGGAAAGGTCTAGGGTTACCTGTATCTTCTGTTACAGACTCTGCTTGCCTGCATGTGTGTTAAGGGTTATCCCAGCTTTGGAAATCCTTAAACTTTGTGACTAAACTTTACACTTGAGCTTGATTATCTCTGGACTTGAGGGCATGAGTTACTGCAAAACTATCTTCTGCTCTCATCAACACCACAATAACTTTTTGTCCATTTTCACTAGGTTAAGCATTACAATGCACTGAAATAATATTGTATATTTACCCTGAAGCTGTGTTAGGCAAATACCCACAGTGCAGAGTTCAATTATTACAACATGTAGCTGGTGATTATACTAATGACCAGGCACAATCCTTCCTCTACTCAGAGCAGTAATTCTAGACTACATTGTATCATTACTCCAGAATTACACTTTTGCATCAGTCAACTTGAATCTCTGAAATATTCCCAGTTAACACCAAAGTTAATTCTCCAAAGTGCAAGTGAAAAATAACAGGATTACCTGTAACAGGCCTCTGCAATAGATAAGATTAACTGGGAGTGCTCTTAACTCGAGCCCTTTATCAATAAGGAACATCCTTAAGATGAACTATCATTTTACATTTCAGTGGTTACACCACCAGCATGGTACAAGCTGCTCCATCTTACTCAGAATTTCCAGTGCCAGCATAGGAAGGTATGTTATCTACCCTGAAACAAGTTTGGGAGCTGGACTTTACCATTTCAAGACAGTCAAGGTCAGTGGGCACCTCCTCCACATTCAAGGTTGTGCGAGTTGCATCTATTTGATATTCCAGCCACAGTTAGATGTGGGAAATGGCCTATTCAGTTTCCTAGCCACACCAAAATCTTCTCACTACTATGATCTTTCCCACTGGTCAGTGTTTGCTTTGTTACTGCCAAAAAACCCAAACTTTTCAGCATGGTGTGATGTCTTATCATTATTACCTTCAAAAGATAGCTTTGCATTTACCAGTCCTGTATTTCTAGTTTATATAGTTCATTCAAACTCAAAAGAATACAGAGCTCCACAGCAGGTGTACTTAATTGAAGACTATCAGACTTTTTCCCCCCCACACACTGAAAGCATTCCACCTACGTGTTCTCCCCTGGCTATCAGTGCTGGGGAGAATCTCTTCTACTGTGCACATGGTTGCAACCACAGCAAGTCAAATGCTCTCTTCCTCTGGAGCACAGCTCAGTGGAGTTTGTGTTGCTGGAAGGCACCCTCATTGAGGCAGAGAAAGGCATGCCCACCCTCCCATTCTCTCAAGTCATTTTTGTCTCTATTTTGGATATATTTGCTTTAAATTGGATCAGCTATTATTCCTAACATGTTCTGCATCACTTTCTAGAAATTCTGGCACAGGAGAGTTTAGTACTCTGCATATTTTAATATTATACCAAGATGAAATGAGATTTTAGGTACTTCCCACCCCCTGCCAAGGACAGCATTCATGACTTGTTCAGTCTGAAACAATTTGTTAAACTCTGACACCTTCAGATGGCCCTTCTCATTATCAGTGTTTCTCTTCAGAAACTTGGTATTTCCCACAGAGATTTTATTTAGTGCTTTAGTTATAGACTATTAGCAATGAAACAAATCTCTGCTTTACCTGAAGAGAACCCAGGTCACTCCTATTGGGCTGGTCTTGGTCTTTTAGATCACACTGCTCTTTTTGCTGCAGCAGCTCCCCCAGGCCCTGCTTCAACAGTTGCAACAGTTTCCCCCCATCTTACAAACCAGAATAAAGCAACACCTCACCCAGCAAAGGCCTCAGGGGAATCACAAAACTGACCCACATACAAAGCACAGCAAATTTAATCACATACTTAAGACTACCCCAGGAACACGCAAACCCCCAAATTCACCATAATCACATAGCTGTACCAGAGAACTGAAAAAAGACAAAACAAAACCAAAAAAAAACCCACAAACAAACAAACAAAAAATTTTATTTTCCATTTAATTGTTCTCCTTTACTTACCATTTTCTGCATGGAGCTTCCACCACTCTTACTTCTGACTGGACTGCAAAGAGCAACATTTTTACACAGCTCTACACCCCTCCAAGCTGGGTGAGTGAATAATGGTGCAAGACCAAGCAGGAACCCCTCAGGTGCAGAGAAATAAATAGCTCCTTACCAAGAGCTCCACCCAAAAGCTGAGTGCTGCCAGGTGTTGAGCATCAGCAAAGCCTTACCACCTGGAGCCAAGGAGCAGCTTGTTAACTCCATGATGTCCCCAGGGCTGATGCAGAGCCTATAGGAGGCCAGAAATAGAGGGTATGCTCCCAGCAGCAGGAGGCAGGTACATTTCTGGTCAGCTTCCCCTGGTGAAGTGCATTTGCAAGGGAGTAACCTCCTTGATCTCACCACCCCTAAGAAGGGTGAGAAGGAAGCCCAGCTTTTCTCAGTATCTCTGAAATACCAATACTTGATAGAGTCATTTTGAATGGGGCCTTTGCAGAGAGTGTCTTACGCTGTGGTGTTAAAGCTCTAATTGTAGTATTGTGTCCCATATTAGAACTTGAACCTCAAAGGATTATCCAAGACATAAAATCATTAAGTTTGTAATTTGCTTCTGTACTAAATCACTAGACTGAGAAATAACTGATATAACGGAGAAGAAAAATAAAAGCAAACGAAGTTCTGTTTGTGGGATCTTTGAGCCCCCAGAATAATTTTGGCCCATTATAGCTAACAGCTTTCTCCTCTACCATGGGTGGGCCATGATCTGGTCCTCCATTATGAGAAGGAGCAAGGCCCAAGATCCCACTGGATCTCTCATGTAACACAACAGCCAAGTACAGAGAGGTCAGATTCCATAGAAATGGCTTCCTACAAAAAAAGCCCAGGATGCAGTGCTAATGCTCCTGTGTGGCAGCTCCTGCTAAAACTGGCATCTTTGGGTGGGTAAGAGGTAAAAGATTCTTTTAGTTATTTTGAGAAGAGTGTAAAATGATCTAGCATAAGCCTTTCCTTTGCTTTGACCAGTTGCACCAAGCAACTACTTCTAAGGTTTTTAAATGCCTACTGGACACAGTGCTGATGAACACATTTTTTTATATAACACAGTATTCTACTTCTAACAGTATGCAAATCCTTTCCTAATACTCTCTTCATCAATTACCTGTCTAAGAAAATGAAAAGTCAGTGTTACAAACTGCCAGATCCTTAATATGATTGACTATGGCTGGTTTTAGTCAGCAAAAGGTCTCCAAGTAACAAATGGCTTGTCCATTTTTCCTCTGACAAGCAGGACTGTCAAGACTTTAATATATTTATGCTCAATCAAATACAAATGCTGATGGAGAAGTCTGGGTTTTGGTGAGTCCTGATGTGACCCAGGGGGGCACAGAGAAATCTATCACCACTTAACATGTATACTGCATAATGGACCTGAAAGGTTCTCCTGCTCATTGCTGCAGCCACCTCTTCATCTCGACAGGCCTGGAGCTCTAAGATATGCATTAATTGAAATGACAAACTGCAAAAAAAAATGTGTTTCTCAGTTGGCACTTCTCTGCTAAATGTTTATGAAACTGTTAACTATTGAAAACAAAAGATGGATGGATGGATGGATGGATGGATGGATGGATGGATGGATGGATGGATGGATGGAGATCACTGTTAGAAAATGTTTTTATAGAAAAAAACCAAAGCAGGATGTATGTAAACTCACAGATATGCCTTATTTCACAACTGGGGAATAGCAATAATTTTCCCCTGGTAATGTATCTTTATGATACATACAGCTATATTTATGATATCTTTCAGATACAGAAAGCTTTGCAATTTATTATCACTAAGAGAATCCAAATTAAAGAAGTGACCTGAAGTGGTCTTGGGATGTAGTGAATACAGAACATTTCCCCTCTCACCAGATAGATGTTATTAACAAGATTTTAAGATGCAGCTGTAGTAAATAATTTACAATATAATGGAATTCTTGATTATAGTATAAAAAGTCACATAATTAGTTTTCTTTTCTTTCTTTTTTTTTTCTTTTTTTTTTTTTCTTCCGTGTATACACTGATCAAAATAAAATTGACTGTAGGAAGTAACAGATTATTATTTTGCCAAGTAAGGTCTGACTAGACTGTACTGGAGGTCACTTATAACTCGGGGTTCTTTGATTCTATGACTACTAAACTGCAGTGTAGTAAACATCGATATATTTTAACTATGTCTTTCCTTTAAAACATTTTGCAGAATAATTATAGCCAGAACAAAGGAAGCTCAGAAAGTTTCAACACTGGAGCTTTTCTGCTTTTTTTGGAGAAAAGATAAAAAATAGCTATTAAGAAGTTCTGACATTCATTTCTAAATTCTAACAAATACTTTGATTATACCATGCTTTGCCACAGCTGGCCTTCAACTTTGGACCTCATCCAGCTTCCTGTAGAACCAGAGGAAATCTATTTCAAAACTTTGGTTGTGCTATATTCTAAATGGCATAATACAAACTGCCAATTAAAGCAGCATTTTCCTCTGAGTCGTTTAGTAACACAACCGAAGTAATTTTCCTGGAGAAGCAACTCCCCTTTCTGTTTATTTAAAATCACAAGTGTTTCCTCACTGGCTTTAAAATAAGGAGCAGGAGTTGATTATTTAATTACCTCCATGTTTCCTTTTGGACATTCCTGTAAGAATTAGAAATCAACTAATCTTACAGTGACATAAATAAACTGCATCTGTATAGACAGGAATGCCAGCACCTAGAAAGGCAATGACTGAAAATGACAATGTGATCTTTTACCCTAGAGCACGACATTCTCTTAAGGCCTTGGTCTTGCAAATACTTAGCATATGAGTAGTCCTATAAAAGCAAGACTCAATCATAAGCTTTTTCACAGGTGGAGTTTTCTTTTATTTATATATACTTTTAGGAAACATATGATGAAAGTCAGAAGGAGGCAAATAAAGGGGTAACACTAGGTGAGCTCACTGTCAGTGTACACGCACGGCCTTTGACACAGCATCGCAACACAGCGAAACCTCGGTGAAGTCAATGGCTAAGCCAAAAAATAAGTTTGTGTAATAAAGATAAACTGCTCAAGGTTTTTTCCCTTAGTGGCAAAACCCAATACTCCCAAGGGAACATCTTTCCTCTCTAGTGCAATATCCTGCAGATGTGACTAAGCCTAAAAATAATTTCTAAGAAAAGGTTCCAGCGTTTAACACAATGTATGAACTGCCTTTCTAACCCTTTCTTCGTTGGTGATGTCAAGAATTGCATAAGAAAACAAAACAAAACCAAAAAACCAACAAAACAAAACCAAATTTACTTAATTTACACAACCAATAAAAAAGTTTAAAGCAATTATAGAAAAATAATATAAAGGCTAGATACGTTAAATGCCAGTTCAACAGTATTAAGCTTTGGTAGAACAGCTAAAGAGCATAGCACCAATAAGATCCAATGTCAATACAGGCTTCAGTATGCATGAGATGTGATGAAAATGTAAATTTTGGCAAGAAAAGTGGTGTATGTTCCCTGACGCCACAGTTTCATTTCAACATCTAACAAAAAGTCTTTTGGCTCTTTCACTTGTCGCTGAAGATAGACAATGCCCGTGTATGAGTTCAGCCTTCGAGTGCTGAAGTAGTTTTCTTCATTTCCCTTGTTGATAGTAAGGATTATGTTGTCTCCAGCATAGGCAGGTGATGGTCCAATACGGAAAATATGAGCTGGGACCACGATATTGGTTTGGAAGTTCAGCTGGTAATAGGTAATGCGCACCGGGGTATTTTGGCAGTCCAGGTAATTAAAACAATTGATTCGTTCACACCTCCTAAAAGAAGAGAAATGAAACACATTCAGTGTCCACGGAATGGCAGGTAAAAAATTATGTATTTCAGCAAAATACATAAATCGCAAAATTATTAGACAAACAAGGGTCCTAAACTTCAGCTCTGTAATTGCCAGCTTCTTGCTCTGCTTTTACAGTGCCCATAAAGTATTTGTAAATGATGTAATTGTCAGAATTACAGTGTGAAAAAAAGCTCATGGACACAGGAGCTGTGTTGGGAAGCTCCACAACAAGGAAAGAGTCAGTCATGCTGCGAGCTGCACAAGACTTGAAGAGGAGTCTATGATTCATCAGATTTCTAGCTGGAAAGGAGGCTGGAGCCATGTGGGGGTCAGTCTCTTCTCCCAAGAAACAAGTGACAGGATAAAAGGAAACAGCCTCAAGTTATGCTAGTGTGTGTGTGTGTGTGTGTTAGGTTGGATTATAAGGAGCAGTTTCTCCCACGAAGGGCTGTCAAGGCCTGGCCCAGGCTGCCCAGGGCAGTGGTGGAGTCCCATCCCTGGAGGACTTTCAAAGCCATGGAGATGTGGTGCTGAGGGACATGGTTTAGTGGTAGCCTGGCATTGCTGGATTAAGGGTTGGACTCAATAATCTGAAAGGTTTCTTCCAACCAAATGATTCTATCACTGACAGCATAAGGTTGGGACAGTGCTCCAAAAAAAACCAACCAAACCAAAAAAAAAAAGAAAAAAAAAAAGAACAAAACCACTTTAAAAGTGGATAAAACATGGAAATGGGAAACAAACCTCCTCCACTTGCAAAGCCACTAAACTCTATAAAGTAGAAAAAGCAAGTAAAGATGGGTTCTCAAAGCACTGGCAACCATGAAGGCAGAAAGTAGGGAAGGAGATTTTGGGGCTCCAAAGCCTCAGCTGCCAAGAAGCAGTGGGCATGTGCCATTCCCAGAACCCTGTGGCCTGGCAAGCTCCATATCCAGTTCCTCTTCCAAATTTCACTATTCTCTGAGGAATCTGCAATCTGAACATTAAACAGGAAGCCCCCAAAACACTGTGAAAGTGTTGCACTAAGCAGCCTGGCAGTTACTGCAATGATACAAGCATCACAGAACATTTTTTTTTTTTTAAGGTTCATTATAAACCGAGCCCTTTTAGCTGCAGCACGTAGAGCTGCGAGCTCCGGTGACTGCTGTTACAGCAGGAGTTGGAGGGCAAACGGGAACTCTAGTGTTTGGAAGAAGGAAAAATGGAAAGAAACTCCATATGGGGAAAGTCTGTGTGCTCTAGGTATTGAAACACCTTCTTAGAGCTTAGAGTACTTGTATCTGCTCACAAACTAAAGCACAATATAACATCCATCAGGAAAAAGTTCTTGCTTTGAGGGTGCCAGAGCCTGGACCAGGCTACCCAGAGAAGTTCTGGAGTCTCCTCCTTTGCAATCCTGCTCTGAGTGACCCTGCTGGAGCAGGGAGGTTGGACGAGATTATTTCTAGAGGTACTTTTGAACTCCCACCATTCTGTGTGATTCTATGTGTGATTCTGTGTGTGATTCTGTGTGTGATTTCTGTGTGATTCTGTGTGTGATTCTGTGATTCACAGCCACTGGTTGTGATGAGATACTTACATGTCAGACACTTTTCTGTAGTTGGAAGGGCAGTCGAAGGACAGGCAGCGGAAGCTGCCCTGGATGTTGTAGCAAGTCTCTGCAGCTGAACAGTTGTGGGTTCCTATTGCACATTCATCAATATCTAACAAGAAGAAACAAAAGGAAAAAGACATAATAAGTTAAAAATGAGAAGCAGTCACAATTTTTTGAATGCAATATTCTTATGAGACTCTGGGAACATGAGAAGCAAGAGGAGTGTGTGAGGCTTGGCTCTGTTGTCACAGCTCAGTTGGGGTGTGTCACCTCTTCAGTGCCTGTGCCTGCTGCCTACAGACCAGGACTGCAAGAACCCCGACTGGTGCAACTGGTGTATGAAATGCACATTGAGGTGAGGTGTGTCAGGTTCATCTCTATGCACAGACACTTGCCTGGAATTCAGAGTGACAGGATAAATCACAGTGAGCCCAAGTCTGCTAAAATTCATGTCTTCTGTGGAAAAAAATGTCCTTCCTCGACAGTATCAGATAATCAGTGCTGACAGTCCCACTGTGGCACATCTGATGCAACACAGGGTTTCACTTCCCGTGGAGAATAAACAAAAGAAGGAAAAAGTTCTCAAAACCCAAGATCCTCCTGTAATGCCACTTCCCACTGCAATCAAAACCAATCATTAATATGTTTGGTTCAAAACAATGATGGCAACATGTTCTCCTTTGCTCCTGGGGTGTCACAGATGTGGTGAAAGTAATAGTATAAAATAAGCTGTAAGGGAACAGAGTAAAATAACTAGTAGTTTAATGCAGTGGAACCCTAAACTTCTCAGACCAGCCAACCTGTCCATTCCCACGGCTGCTATGTAAGCTTTCCACAGCTGTTGTGATTGAAGATAGCTTTTAAGTAGTTTCCTGTAAGTGATGGGCTGATTTTTACAGCTTCACAGGTCACTGGTACTCCCTGAACCACAGCTGCGTGCTTAGAGCTAGCCTACATCACACGAGGTGTTTCTAACCAACGTGGTGCTCACAGGCTGTTCAGCACTCAAGCACCATGCAGGTGTGACAAGCTCAATAGCTGGGGGAAGTATCTGACTGTTTTCAGCCAGCAGAGCACGTGCATGGACTCGTGCATGGTGTAGACTCTGTGCCTGAGCACTGGAGTATGAGGGACAGTCCTTGATGGAAGATGAGCACTGTTAATAAATCACCCATACACCATGTAACACCTATGATCACAACAGCCCCTTCTTCATGGACAAGGCTGTAAAATGTCAACATAGTCCAAACAAACAGATATTCCCCTACCACTCAGTCTGCAGAGGGGTCTTTACTTCCCCAGAACACACATGTAATGGCTGGGACACCCTGTGTCTGTGTATCCATTAGCCATTCACAGCCTCTTGTGACAAAACCTATCCCTCAAGAATAAACAAATCCCATCAAAATATAAGCCACCCAGTTAAAAAGCCAACAGGACCTTCTCACTGCCTCTTTGAGAATTGAGAAAGATGGGCTACAGCAGGAAAATAATTTAGCTATGCATGAGGGTTCTCTGGATTAAAGCAGGGGGCAAATACAAAGCAAAGTATTTTTGTGTACTGGTGTACAGCTGCATGATCTAGAAGATGGAAGCTCCACCAGACCTATGGAACACAGGAACTGAAGAGAACAAACGTTTAGAACAAGGAACAGATTTTTGAAAATTTAAATTAAATAGAAATCTTTCCCTTTAATGAGAAGTAATGTTGCAGAAGACAAAAAAGAACATTAAAAGCTCGAAGACATTCTATGGCCCAGAGCATAAATGTTGTTACCTAAATAATACATATGCACAAGCCCAAGCCATGGACCTTAAAATGCTGAAAACCAGATGCAGTAACATGGATACAGCTTGAGCAGAACACATTGGCAAAGATCTCCCAGTCACATTGTGTACTCCCAAATGTCTAGACAACACATGGAGGCTTTAAAATGAAATAAATGCTAACAGACAAACCATGTGGCCTGTGCAGGGCTCTGCAGTTCTGCCAATTGTCACAGAGGAGACTCTTAGAGGAAAACTACAACCTCCCACTCCCTCCCCCTGGGGTGAGACCTGATCTCATATGCTGAAATGACTGGTTTAAAAGTCTTGTGAAGAAAAGTATACAATAGGAAGTAGGAAAGAATCAAAGTAAATTAAATCCCTTGTGGACTCTCAGAAGTGCCCCTAGGTGAAAAGAAAATTTCTTCCAATCACTGTCATGAAAGGGCTCGCTTCACCAGTTTGGCTGGGCTGCAAAATACCACAGGCAGCTTCTCCAAAAAAGATCCATATGTTGAGACACTATTACACGAGGTACAACTTGCCAGTTTCAAAAAGAAAAAAAAAAAAGGTACAAAGAATGTGCCACCAGTGTCTCTTAAGAACTGGTTAGGCAACGAACAACTGGAGCCAGATCTTTAGCTGGGGGAAACCAATGTCTTTAGTGATGCTGATGTCAATTCATACTTTTTGTCTGATCATGCTTTCAGAGAGACCTGGATGCATGAAGAAGAGAGTGGCCAGAAGGTTGAGGGAGGTTCTCCTCCCCCTCTGCTCTGCCCCAGAGAGGCCACCTCTGGAGTATTTTGGCCAGTTCTGGACTCCCCAGTTCAAGAAAGACAAGGAACTAACTACTGCAGTGAGTCCAGCAGAGGCTATGAAGATTGCTGACAGGTGTGGAGCATCTCTGTGCCAAGGGAAGGCTGAGAGACCTGGGAGTGTTCAGCCTGGAGAAGAGAAGGCTCTGGGGAGACCTTAGAGCCACCTTCCAGTGGTGGAGAGGGGCTGTTTCCAAGGGCCTGTAGTGAAAGGGTGAGTAGTAATGGGTTTAAATTAGAGAAGAGTAGATTTAGACTGGATCTCAGGAAGAAGTTCTTTCCCTTGAGGGTGGTGGATCAGTGGC
>JANHGL010011773.1:0-17421 GCA_024611195.1 Ceyx melanurus | reverse complement strand
TCATCGTCCTCCTCACCTTTGCTCTGGCAGCCCTCATATTCCGTAGGATATGTCTGGCCAACGAGTACATATTTGAGCTCTAAGGGGGCTGCTTGCAGTGCAGCTGAACGTTCTGCATTCGTGTGGCACGAGAACTGTTTACAGAGGTTGCTTCTTTTGTATTCATGCTTCAGTCCTTATGAATGTTAATGTACCTACAGGTAATTGCTTGTAAGCAAAGCAGAGTTGGACCTTTAACCACAGCAAGAGTGCCCACTAGATGCTTGGAGAAGCAGTGCAGTGGAGTAGTAACGTTAAGGCATGGGGGGGGGTGTCTGTGAGTAATTTATCAACTAGAAAAAGCCAGTTTTTACAAAGTGGACTCAGTTTTTTTGTTATGGAACATAAATGCAATTAATAACCCCAGCTAAGTATCATTTTGACATTAGAGGAGGAACAACAGATGAAACACTACTAGATGTTTGTGTCCAGTGAACCCTTAATTTAGAGGGGATCCAGTTCCATAACCACTTCTATTTACCATGACACATCTCTAGAGGGGGAACATGTGTGATATGGGGAAAGGAGTGGGGGACGAAAGAAGGGGCCAGAAAACTACTTGCATTCTTTTTATTTTTATTTTTTCTGAAGAAGTTTGGATAATCTCTTGCAAGATTTGAATGTCCTCTTCTATTGCTCTCAATTGTATATCTTGTGGGTTTTTTTAATTTGAAGATTATATAAAACATGTCTGTTGTTGCAACAGTTATAAATATGTAATATAATTATTTACCCAGAGCTACTGTCTTTTAACTATACCAGAAATATACATAATGTGATAAACTGAATGTTTCATATGTGGTTTTATTTACTAAAGAAAATTTAAACCTTACTGTACTTAAACTCTCATATATATGAACATGCTTAAGAGAAGTATTTATTAAAACCTTGGTAGTAATAAAGAATTTCAAGCCAGTATTCAGTTATGTTTCAAATACCACGTGGCCTTTTGGACTTTTTTGTTTATTTTCTTAACCTAAAATCAATATTGGACCAGAGGCTTTCTGCAGTAGTAATTGATTAAAAAAAAATAGTTGGTGATGCTATGAATGCTTTGAAATCACAGAGACAGGCAATGGACGTGCAGTTGTTACTGTTTTGAGAGGTTTTGGCTGAATGTTTAAGTATTGCAGTAAAGTATAAAAAATCAGTAGGATCACTTCCTTCTTGTTTATTGTTCAGATTTAAATGTGTTCTAACATGTTTATTTAACAGATGGTTAAATTAAGGTAACTTGTGTTGCTGTCAAACATGATTTAAGTGAGATTCTCATCCTCTTTCTCACCAAATCTTTATTAAGCTGCCTCTAACTTACCTAAATCTGGTTAAATATACTATGTGTTAGTGTTCTGAAACTTTAAGGTATCTAGAAGTTCTTCTGAGATAAGGAAAGCCTGTCCTGTGTCAAAGGAAGATGTGGAATGAAAAAAACAAACTGTTTTTTTTAGCACCTCTGATGGATTACTGATAACCTCGTTTGCAAGTACAATGGCACGAAGATCAGAAAATAAGGTTTTTAAGAAGTGCAGATTGTTCTGTTCAAGTGTTGCCAACCTGAAGAGGCTCCCACGAGAGAGTTGTGACTCCAAGGGCAGTGTGGATGGGTTTTCACCTGCTCCTCCTGGAAGCTTTGCCCTGAATTTTGAGCTTCTCCTAATTCCCTGCTCTGCTGAGCAAACTTCAGCTCTCCTGCCTCTCCCCCAGCCTAGCTGTTGGTAAAGCAGCTCAGCCTTCTGCCAAGAGGTAGGCAAGTCTGCATGGGCTGGGAGGAATGAAACTTGGAAGGGTTTTTCAAAACAGCCCCTGCTCTGTGATTAAATACCTAGCTGCTTTGTAGCTCTTTTTTAATTTATTTTTTTTTTAAATCTTTATATAATAATTGAAATGCCTGGGTGTGCAAATATCTATTTGAAAAAAATAAGTATTAATAGTGGCTTGATTTATGTAAAGAGTTGGTTGCACGTATAGATATTTTGGGGGTTACTGTGTTTTCACTTTGCTTTGAAAGTTAACAGTAGATAAAGTCATTTATTTAGGGAGGCAGTAGCTCGCCTTTTATCTTCAGTGGCACAAAGAGCCAGCCTTAAATCAGAACATAAAATCTCAATTGTAAATGAATCTCTAGATCTGTATTTTATAGTAATCCATATCTGAAACACGGCACGGCTTTCCAGACAAAAACCAAAAAAACAACGTACAACCCACCAAACCAGTAATAATAATAATAAAAAAAAGATGTTTTGTGAAAGAGCAGAAAATCTGGAGTGCCTAATGCAAAGGGACAGCGCGGGTTGCCATGTGAGAGTCTGGCAGGAGGGAGAGCACTGGCTGAGATTAGGGGATTGAGCGGCAAACCGGCGCGCAGAACTGCGGGTTTTTATATAATGGCTTTAGGAAACATCCTTTAGGACCCAGTGGAAACGTTTGGCGAGGCAAATTGCAGGGGTAATGGCCAATCGCGGAGCTGTGACGAGGGAAAAGCTTCGTGTGAGAAGCCCTTGAAAAGTGGAGCCGGGCAGCGGGCGGGGAGAGCGGCGTCCCGGGCGGCGGGCACCCGTGGGCGGGCGGCGCTGGCCCTGAGGCGCCAATGCTCGGAGCCGGGGACGCTTGTGCTCCAGGAGGCTGCTGGGGTGCAGAGAGCCCGGCTCCTCTTCACACAGAGATGCCGCCTTCTGCTAAACTCCTCTTACTCATCTTCTGCTTCGTGCTGCTTGTGGAAAGCAGAAAGCACCGGAGGAGGAGGTGGACGAGCCAGCTGGAGGTGCAGAGGGCAAGGTAAGAGTGGCCAAAACACGTTATAAAGGGAGTTTTAAAGGCACTGCTACCTAGACACAAAAATCCTGTTTTATCTATAAACCTATTTGCATGTACAGTACACACCATGTTTTTATTATAGTCTCTGATGGTAAAATCAGTTTTAACTTTAATTAATTAATTCTTAATGAGCTAGGTTTTGCAGAGGTCCCCACTTCATGGATCGTGGTCAAAATATTCTTAGCCCCGTGTGTGAATTTTTGAGGATGCTCAGAGAAGTTGCAATTAACAGAGATGTTCAAATCCAAATAGTGTTTCAGCATTATTTCAAAAGCAGGATATTTACCCTCCTATGCTGCTTTTGTCCACTTGAAATTGCATTTTGTTCTCTAACGGTTTGTGGTGGGGTGTTGATTAGTGTGGATTAATAATAACAGATCTCTGAAAGTTACCCAAGGATTGTGAAAACTAAAAACAGATTTTGAAGGAATATGTGAAAACTTAAAATATATAAATATATATAAGTCAAGCAAAGGCATAAGAAAGAGTTAAAGGACTTAGTAGAGTTTATTAGATTTCCTGTTGCTGTGATTTGACCTGAGGTTTACAGTAGAAAAGATAATCTTCCAAACCTGTCACACAGTCCAAAGTATGTTATCCTTTTTTGTAGTTATGTCATCCCAGGGCAATTCTATCTTACAAGATTGTCCATTGTTTGAAGGGCTCCAAAATAAAATTGGGTTAATCCATTTTATCAAATTGTTTCACTCTGGCTATAAACTTTCATTTTTTAGTTTATTTTGTTGTTTTGGTTTTTTTTTGTAACATCCAACGCTTTAATAGGGAGCGTTGGTGCTTGAACATTTTACAAAGAAATGTGATATAATTGAAAACAGATAATGCATAATATGCTTATACTGCTTATTGAAAAAAAATACAGTAGCATATGCTTTTAGTGACGTAAATGTTATAAAGCTGAAAGAGCCAGAGCCAGATCCTGAAATCCTGAAGCCAATGAAGTTTTACCTCTGATTTCCACAAAACCAGAATTATTGAATGAGATCTTTCAATGAACTCTGAAAGTTTCTCCAAGTCTATGTTCTGGAAAATCTGAGGGATTCAACAGTAGCATCTTCTTGCAAACCATTCATATGAAGTGGAGGTATCTACTTTTAAGTAACAAAGCAGCACAAGTGTTTCTTTCAGACATGACTTTCCCCAAAAGCTGAATTCTCTGTCTTAAGTAAAGAATATTCAAATAATTTTCCATTTACACATTGTGGAAATAATTCACCATTTCTACAATGCCCTTAATTGTATAAATCTGGGATAGAATGGAAATCAAAGCAATGCTATTTTTTTTTTAATATAAATTATATATATGGTAGAACTCGAGCAACTATATGCCATGTGTATATATATATATATATATGCATTTCCTATACAATGTATTTTTCATCTTGATTTTACATACTTTTAGGACTATCAGATGTGAATATTTTAAATACAGGGTATTCTACAATATTGGGGAGGGGGGGAAAAGGGTGTGTGGAACAGTTGCATTGACATTTTAAATTTCCAGTTACACAGAAACAATATAGTCATCTCTAAACCAGCAATGAATAGTAGCCTCTTCTAGTAAAAAGGAAATATAAAACACTTCCTATTCTGGTTTTCTGAAGAGAACTGAAAACGGTGTCCTTTTTAAGAATCTTGTCACATTTTCTGTTTAGCATTTCTTTTGTTTCTTTTTATTTTCTTTTTATTTTGAAATACTGTAAATTTTACAGTAAACTTGCCAGCCAAGAAAATTCATTCCTGTGTTTGGAAATGGACATTTGATGAGTTTAATATTTTGCATTTGTCCTTTATGACAGTGCGTCAACCTGACCTAAAGTTCTCTGTATTGATCTGTGCAAGTGCAGAATATCTTCAGTTCTCTAGTTCATGGAGGTTGAAGGTTCTGAGAGGTTCTTACCCATGCATTGCCCTCTGTGGGCTTGGGGTAACTGGTCCTGCAGGGGCTGAGACAGGGAGGTGGGGGTCGACCTCTTCTCCCAAGTTCAAAACGCCAAGACGAGGGGCAATGGCTTCAAGTTGCACCAAGGGAAGTTTAGGTTAGATAGCAGGAAAAATTTCTTTGCAGAGAGGGTGGTTAGGCATTGGAATGGGCTGCCCAGGGAGCTGGTGCAGTGCCCATCCCTGGAAGTGTTTAAGAACCGTGTGGCTGTGGTGCTGGGGGACATGGTTTAGGGACCCTGGCAGTGTAGGGTTAATGGTTGGACTTCATGAGCTTAAAGGTCTCTGCCAACCAGAAGATTCTATGATAACAATTAGAAACTGTTCCATGCTTTGTTTTCTCTTACTCCAGCACCTTTTTGCTGCTGGTGAATGGCACAGAAAACCAGGGACTCATAACTTATCAGATCTATTGGTTAATTTTTTTTTTTGCATTTCATTCTGTTTTAGAGAAACCAAGCCATTCATGAACTGCAAAGTTAAACCTGTCAGAGTCACCTGGGTCACTGCTGAGCAGATGTTGGCCTGAGTGTTACCTGCACACCAGGGAATACATTTCCAGAGGGGAGGCAAGGGCTTTGGTGCTGGTGGAGATGGTGTTTAAGTGTGGAAAGGTGTTGGATGTGCCATGGTCAGTGCTGCTGTGTTGCTAGCTGGGGTTTTCCAGGGGTCTGAGTATGGATACCAGGGCATGTCACACTTGCTGTGTGCACAGTGGAGGTGTCTGTGTGCACAGTGGAGGTGTCTGTGTGCACAGTGGAGGTGTCAGTGTGCACAGTGGAGGTGTCTGTGTGCTCGAAGCTTCCTCAGAGCATCAGCCTTAATGGAAGTGCCAGGCACATGATTTTGGTGTGTCTAACAGTGGATTGGAAACTGTTCAGGCTACTCTTTTTTAGCTCTGTGGTGGCTGAATCTCTGGGATTGCAAACAGATGCTGCTAGTCCTACTAGACCAACCCAGCTGGAGGGAAGTTGCACATAGAAGATGTGCAAAAATTCTGAAATTCTGAAAAATACTGCTTTCAATAAGATTTATTGCTCTATTAAAATGGCTGGTAATGCTTCTGATAATATTTATTGCTCTGCATAAATTGTCCTTGAAGAAAGGGCTCGGGAGATATCTTGATTGTGCTCTGAGTGCTCTGTTTCCATGCCCTCTGTGGTGGATGGACACAGTCTGGCTCCAAATCTGCTTATTCCTCTTTCCTAACATGCTTTTCTCCTGCTTGAACCAGCAGAAACAGTGAAGTTCTGAAATAGAAGTTGCTTTGGGCTTCTGTTAGCTAAAAAGGCTTTTGGCAGTGGCCAGTGATTTGGAGTATCTCGTTAGAGGTGTAATTTTCACTATACAGAATCATAGAACATTTGGGGTTGGAAGGGACCTCTGGAGATGGAGTCCAACCCCCCTGCCAGAGCAGGGGCACCTAGACCAAGTCACCCAGGAACAGATCCAGGCAGGTTTTGAAAGTCTCTGGAGAAGGAGACTCCACAACCTCCCTGGGCAGCCTGTTCAGTGCTCCCACCACCCTCACATGAAGTTAAATTTCTCCTCATATTGAGGAGGATCTTCCTGAGTTCCAGTTTGTGACCATTGCCCCTTGTCCTGTCACAGGCAAAAAGAGCCTGGCCCCTTCTACTTGACACCCACCCTTCAGATACTTGCATTAAGTAATTGCTTAATTAAGGCTCCATTTATTGCTTTGAGGAACAAATATATTCTGCATACATCTTTAGTAAGTTAAAAACACGAACAACCATAGAATGGATTGGGGTTTTTTTTCCTGGTTAAAACTCACACTTTATAAAACCAAGCAAAAAGAGGGTCCCAAAGAGTGGGGTGTGTTGGCATGTAGCCAGGAGATATTCCCAATGTGTGCAGTAACAGTGATTGTCTCTGAGGTTGTGTCCATCACCTTCTAGAGTCTGATTTTTTTTCTAGAAATCTGTCAAGGAAAGTCCCTTTCCTTCCTGCTCCAATCACAAAAGCCCAGATGTGTCAGTGTGGAGCATGTTACAGCCAGAGGTAAGGCCAAAGAGTCCCTCTCCCTGCAGTATCAGTGTCCCCAGCCAGCCCTCTGGAGCCTCTGCAGCCACAGACTTCTTCTTAGCCACTCTCCTGTGTGCTGGGGTTTAAATGAATTGATCAGAGCTTGGTGTTTCAGTGAAGCTGTGACATCAATTTAGAAGATGGCACTGTAACACTGTCAGGTTTTTTCCATACTATTTCCTCATACTGCAGTTTTATTGGATTTTTAATTAGATTTTTTTTTCCCCCCCTGCCCTGTTCTTTTGAGTGAAGAGGTTTGATTGAACATTCCCTGGCACTGAGGTCTTTCCCTGATGGTTACAGTCAAGCAGACACAAGAAGATGCTTCTCCACTCCCAACTTTCCTGAGGCAGAGGTGATACTGGGAGCTGCCCAGCAGAGATCTTTGCCAACCTGGGTGAGGAAACACAGCCTCCCTCTGCAGCCAGCACTTAAACTTCTGCCTCCAACCATTCCCATTAGTGGTTGTGCTTGGATTTATCCTCTTGCTTTGAGATAAACACTAATGCACTTGCTCCAGCTGGCTCTTTTTTTTTTCCTTTTTTTTTTCCAGCCTGCAGGGACAGAGATGCTTGGACATCCCAATTTAAATAAGAGCCCAAGGTGAGGGGAATACAGATTTTTCTATGTAGAGTGTGCCCTGGAGCACAAGTGCTTTTATTTCTTCAAAACATCCATTTAATATTAAAAAAAAAATTAATAAATCTGTTGTTTCTTTTTCACCTCCTTATTAAAGTAAATAGGTTATCAATGTTAGCAGGAGCTATCAATGCCCCTCAGGTTTTACCATTTCTTTTCTGAATGGAATGCTCTGATGGGGAACTTTAATTCTGATTTATTATTTATGCCCCCTTTGCTCATACTCATCACGATTTCTGTGTTCATGGCCTTAAAACACATCCATAGCACCTCCACAGTCATGTTTCTGTGTGTAGGATTTCTGAACAAGATATTAACACAATTCACCCTCATTTTTGTATCTGTTAGAGTAGTTCTTTTATTTTTGCTCCCAGATATTTGTTCTTTATCAGCCAGGAATAACTCTCCCACACAGGGAAATGATTCTGAAGCCTTTTGAATAAAGTTCTTTCTATTTATTTTTATTATTAGTAGGAGCAAGTTGCTGACAAACAGCTAATTGCAGCAACATTTACAAGTGTGTCAGATCTTATGCCAGAGTGAAAGGCTTGAGGAACCACAGTGGTCCAAGTCATCCTTCCTTCACTGCTGGGGAGCACCAGGGATGCTGATCTGTATTTTCTTCCAAAAGCACATGTAGTTTCTGTCTGTCTGCTGATTAGTTACCTACTTAAGCCATTTTAGTAACTTTCTCAGTTTTCTCACAGGTTTGTTGTCATCCTTGTTCTCTGCTACATGATCTCCCACAGAAAAAGCTGGGACTTTTTCCCCCTTGTATTCAGCAAAGGGGAGGATTGCAGATCTTGCTGACTTCTTTAGAGAAAAACCCTCATTTACTGGTGCTGTAAATGGAAATGTGATTTTGTCTCAGAATAACTGGATATTAGGCATTGGAACAGACCTCAGGAGATCATGCAGAGCAACCCCCCTCCTAAAGCAGGGTCACACAACTGCATCCAGCTGGGTTTGGAAAGTCTCCAGAGAAGGAGGCTCCACAGCCTCTCTGGGCAGCCCCTGCCAGGGCTCTGGCAGCCTCACAGTGAAGAAGTTTTCATTGCTGTCATTGCTAAAAGGTGAAGTGAGCCCTCTGCTTTTGTTTGCAGTCACATCTATAAGAAGAATCGTGACATGACCAAGTCCTGGAAAGGAAAGACAGAGCAGCTTCTCAGAGTTGATGACCATGACTTCACCATGAGGCCTGCTTTTGGAGGTGAGAATAAAGTGTTTCTCTTGATTTCATGCTCATCTAATTAAAAATACTCAAAATATCTGAATAATTGAAAACAAACAAAAAAAGCCCCAACCAAGCTTGTGATAATGCACCATTGCGAAGAGAAAGGACTTGAGAGAGCTCTTGGAGATGTTCAGGGCAATTCAGAGAGGCTTCAACCTCGTCTCATAGACCTCTGTGCTCTGTACAGCTCCTCCTCTTGCTCAAATTTGCTCCTTTTTTTTTTTGGCTTTTGTTCCCAGAGCTCAGGACAGACCTTCCCAGCAACTGTTTAGCTCTGTTGAGATGATCAAGCTGCACCTTTTACTGTTTATTTCCATTGTGAAGTTGCAATGAGCTTTGCAGTTGTGATCAAACTGCAAAGAAATCACTAGATGGATCACATCCCATCCTTGCTAGGAGAAAACTGAGTAATATTTTTTTTCCCAGATAAAGTTTGGTCTTAAACTCTCTAAAGCAACCAAAACAGCAAGAGGGGAGACCTCCATCACCTTCTCTTCTGTCATATCCAGCTCACCTGATCTTTCTAGACTCCTTTCTGCAGAGGTAAGAGAGGGTAGGAGAATGAAAACTGTGCTGGAACACCAGTATGGAAATTCCTCTTCTGATTAGCTCAGCAATCAAGGCTGCCCAGAGCTAAGGACAGAGTTTTCTGCAGTTTTCACTGAGTGACCAATACCACATTCTTTGTCTATCAGCTTTCTAGGATGAAGTGCAACATCTCCCTGTCCAGTGGGTCACACAGATATTCTGTGTGTTCACAGGGTTCCTCTGACCTGCCTGTTCCTGGCCTGGCTGGAAAGCTGTTTCTCACCTCAGAGGGCAGATGTGCTGATCTGACAGCCCAGGCTTAATATATCTCCACAATCCAGAGTCCAAAATGTGTCATCCCCAGTGTTTTCTTCACCCCCCCCCCCACACTCTTATTTGCTAACAAGTTGCAGGCCAGCCTGCCCACTGGAAGTAACTACATTAATCATCAGTAGTAAACTTCATCTGCTATTTCTAGGGTGAAGAGTTTGCCTTTAATTGTGCTGGGGGTGGAACGTAGGGAAATCTCCCTGGGCTTGGGGCCAGCACATCTGACAAGGCCAGACGTGCAGCTGGGGCTCAGGGCTGAGGTCTGGGAGCTGGCTCTGGATGCTCTGGGCATGCCTGCTGCTCTTGGAACCAGCTGGGAAAGTGATGCTGAATGAACAGCCCTCGGGCCTCTCACCTGCTGCAGATGGGTGTCTCCTTGACAGTGACACTGCTGCTCCACCCTCTGGTTAAGGCAAGGAAGATTATCCTTTATTGCTGGTATTCCCTCTCCTGCCAGGCTGCTTCTTTTAGAAGGAGAGCCTTTCAGCAGGGGGGATTTGGGAAGGAATCTGACCTCTGAGAGATGAAAAGACCAGGGAGTTAGGAGATTGGTTTAATGCACTGACCTAAATCCTCTTGGCTTCAGGAGATGCTGGTCACTGTCAGGATTGTCCAGCCAGCCACCTTCTTGTCTCAGACTCCTGTTTGTTTCTTTATTGGGGTCGATTTTCTTTACCTTTTTTTTTTTTAAAGTTTCTATTTTACTCTCATATAACAATCTGATTGCAAATAAATTTTCTTCTGACCATTTTCACTCCTTACTTCAAGGCTGGTACCCATGCTGGAATCACATGGTCATGATAATGTTAGGTAGATGGTTGGACTTGATCTTAGAGGTCTTTTCCAACCTTAATTCCAACCTTTTGTTGTAGTAAAATGTGAGGGACTAGAGCAAGCAGAGAAAAAACAGCCAGAGACAGAAGAAGAGATTCTTACTTGTCTTGGTGATGCCAGGTTGAATAGTAATAGTTCTAGCAGTAAATGTTTTTAACTGCCAGTGACAAATTCTGCTCATCCCAAAGGATTTTTTACTATTTTATCAGTGTCACAGAGCCCAGAACACCTTTGTGCACATTTCACACAGAACAGATGGACAAATGTAACTGCATTTTAATCTCCCTCATGTCTTGTTTTCCCATGTTACCTCCCATCACAGCGTTAGGATGCTCCTAGAGCCTAAAAACTTGAAGTAACATTTATAAAGTTGAGAAATATTCCAACAGCCTTCAGTGAGGTGACAGCTCTGATCACTGGCCAGGGCTATGCAAGGTGGAATGGAAGGAAAACTAGAGAAGGAGGGAGGGTTTTTCAAGCAAAAGTAGCTTTGTAAAGAGCAAGTGGGAGAGCAAATGTTGTATAAGTTGTGTTATTAACAGCCCAATAAGCGTGATTGTCTTGCCTGCTCTCAGCCCATTAGAGACCAGCTATTGGGAACTGTGGTAATGACAAAAAGATTTTTGCTTTGCCTATGTTCAAAGTAGCCTCCATGACCATGTTTGTTGTGACCCTTAGGGAGTTATCTCCATGTCACTGACCTTGTTCTAGCCAGCAGATGTTCAGGTATTATTTACAAATATTAATATTCAAAGATTATGTAAATATTCGGTTTGCTGCCTTTCTTAAATATCCCTTTTAAACATTTCATCTATTACATCTCCTATTTTACAGGGAGCCTGTGAATAAGCAGCTTTAGCTGATACTTAAAATAGCTGTATTTTCTTTGCTGAAGAACAGCCTAATGCTGTACTTTTATTATATTTCTTCATAGCCTAATAGCCTAACATCAGCTGGTCCTCTCAGCCCTTTCTGGGCAGGATTTTTGACAGGATGGATGAATGGTGGAGTGAATGAAGCATAAGTAGTTCACTGGGGGGTTAGTACCAAGGGCTGGAATAAAACTTGCTTCTCTCTTGCTAACCAGCTGCCAGTGAGATGCAGAGGAGGGAGCTCACTGCACTCGTGGGGCAGCTGATGAGCATATCCTGATGGTGGCTGCCTGGCAGCTGCCAATGCCCAAGATGTCCAAAATATATATATATATTTACTAAAAAAAAAACCAAATTGCACACAGGCAGAAGTGTGGAAGGCTGTTTTTGCAGCTTGGAATCTCATATGGGCCCTTGAAAACCCTCTAGGTGTGCACAAACTATGTGACAGCAAAGAGGTCTCAAACCTGTTTGTTTCCCACTTAGATTTTTTTTTATCTCAGGGGTTACATCTGTCTCCTTCCTTCCAAGATAGATGAGGGGACAGAGAAACTGTCTCAGAGAAATTAAAAAAAAATAAAATAAAATAAAGAGCCTTTGAAATCACTGCCAAGGAGAAAAATTAGATGTTGCAAAGCTTTAGTCTCTGAGCTGGAGTGGAAAACTGACACCAGGCATTTTCACAGCACCATGCTGTTCCCTATCTTCCAAAGCCTGCTGCAGTGCTAAAAAAAGAAAAAAACCCTCCATATTTGTATCTCTTTCTAACCAGGACCAGAATGGTCCCTTGCAGCTTTCATTCTGCTCCTCAGGGGGTGTTTTTGGTGCCAAGACACCCTGGGAAAGTGCCAGGCTTTAATGTTGGGTGCCTTCTGAAGTCATTCCTGAATGGGACTTGTGGAAAACTCATCTGTGCCTGCAAGGGTTAGCCCCAGACCACATGCCCATGGAACCTGGGACAGAGCTCAGTATTCAAATGGGAGTCTTTGTCAGGTGAAATAACCACAAAATCTCAGTGTCAGAACCCACTGAAAATGGAGACTTGTTTGGAGACTTGTTATTGATGCCCAATACAAGAGAGACATCAGAAGCTTTCCCATCAGCCTTGCATTGGGCTTCAATATAAATATTTCCCTCAAAAGAAAAATCTCCTATTTTCCATTTCCAATGTTGATATCATCAAATTCTCTGATGACTGTGTGAGTGTCTCAGGCTTGTTTGGGAGTTGTCACTGTGCTGTGTTTGAGATGTAAGGGGAATAGTTTATAGATGGGTATGTCTGTGTTATAAGTGGAAAACTGTGACTTTTATGAAGTATTTTAAGAGTCCAGGGCTTGCTTTCTAGTCGTATCAGTCCTGCTGAATTAGAGTTTCAGTTCTGCAAGGTACTGCTGTGGACAGTGATGGAGATAATTGATGTTGACATGTTTTCTGTTTCTGCAAGAAATACTAGACCTTGATCTATAAATACTTGAGCTCATGTTTCATTTGAATAATTCCATGAATTCGGATGACATTTTTCAGAGACCCTAAAGTGTGAGCTGAAAGCTTTGCTGGGTTGCAATCTTTGAGCAAAGCATCCCAGCTTGCTGTCCTCAGCCAGTTCCACAGCTTTCACATGGGGCTGGTTAGTTTCCCACCCAGCAGTGTGCATCCTAGAGATGAGCCTGAGCTCTCAGCTCAGTTTCTCCAGTGTTAGAGTATTCAGGTCTTTCCCTGCTTGTCATTCTCCAACCTGATCCTTCTGTTTTTCCTCTCTCTGAAGACAAAATGAATATTGATAAAATATTATTTGTGAGAATTAAAACAGGGTTTGTGGTTTTTACTTTAAATGCTATAATTTAAATTGCTTTTCACCTGTCTACCTGCTCAGTGTGCCAGATACCATCTCAGCTGTCCTTTCCCTTCCCCACCACACCTTCCTCATCCTCTGTTCCCTCTCCATTAGAAGGTTTGGGTTGGTTTTTTTTCCTATTTGTTCATCCCTGATGGTATTTGATGGGGAATTTGGCAAAACATCTGAAGCTCTAGTGGTTCAATAGCTCGGTTTCCAGAGGGACAGGGTTAAAAAGCTGGCAGTTCCCAACTGACTGGGGCTGTCTGGGTTCTCCCAGTTTTGTGCAGTACCAAGTAAGAGGAGAACTGAATATCAATAAGGTGAGAATTTCCATGGCCTCCAGTGATGCCTTATAATAAATAAGCAACTGAAAGGGAATGAGATGGCTTCATTTAATTGGAGGAAAAAATCTTACCAAAGTCTCTGGGGTCCTGAGAAACATGTCAGTGCTGATTAACTGGAATTTCTCCCCAAATAAATCTTCCTGCAAACACCCTTCAGCTTGGACAGACACCACCAAGGCATGAATAGACTGAGCAAATGTTTGCTGGCATTTTTTTTTCAGCCTGAAGCGCACAGCTCTGTGTCTGAACATGACATGGAGTGTTTGTAAGCATCTAGGAGGTCTCCAAAAGCCCCTCGTTAGCCATTTTTCAGGGCAACAGTCACTTCAATTGGAATTGGTGGTGCCCAGGAGCCTAGTCCTGCTCCACAGGTCTTGCTTCAGGGTGCCTGTACCCATCAGAGCTGTGGCAGACAGTGCAGGCACTACAGGCTGAAGCCAGTCATGTGGAAGGGGGACAATGTCCCCATCAGCACATTCTGCTGTAATTCACTGAGGCTGGTGTAGCAAAGCCCTGGCAAAATCCGTTCCAGGGCCAGTCACAGCAGTCACCTCCTCTCATGGACTTTGCAACTGTTCTTTCCTTACCAAAGCCAGATTCTCCTCCAGCAGAGGCAAACATAAATCACAGATATTAGGGGCTGGAGGGACCTAGAAGATCATCTAGTCCAACCCCCCTGCCTGAGCAGGATCGTAAGGTTGTGTTCAAAAGCCCTGAAGGTGTGTGGAGTCTGTGAATGGTGCTGCAGGTACAGAGGCAGGCAGATGGCAGCTTGCAGAAGTGCTCTGTGTTCTCAAAGCAGCAATTCTTGTCTTGTTAGGGCATATTCAGAGCTCAGATGTGGTCTCCAGGAAGATGCTACTGCAGCTAACTGTGCATGCAGCAGGGCTGGCCATGCACAGCACTGCAGAAAAATTTCTGTGTCTCTTAAATACCACCCAGCTGCTGATCAGGTTCAAAATCTAGGTGCTAAAAAATCTTTTCAAAATTTCATGGTGGCCACTATGGTCCTTGGAAAATTCATTTCTGCAGGGCAAGTCCCAGCCATGTCTGCAGAGCTGCTGCTTCCTTCTCCATGGTGTGTCTTGCTGACGGTGCCCAGGCTGGAGGTTTGCTCTAGGCACACACATGAAGCCTGTGAGACCTGCTGCCACACTGAGAGGTCAAGATCCACTTGGGCTGTTCCTCAGCAGTTCCTGCTGAGCTGCCTTGGTGGGTCCTGCTTGGTGTTTGTGTCTCCTTAGGCTGCTACCTCCCCAGGGCACCAGAAAAAGGAAGAAGCTACAGGGCATTTGAGTCATCTGAGGAGGTCCTGGTCATTAATGAGATGCAGTCTACAGTGAAATTTGGATACAGGGTTTCTAGTAATGGAGGAATATGAATTTATTATGGGATGTTTTCCACTTATTTACTCTTTGTGAATTCTCTGGTTGCTAATTTTAAAACTACAGTGGGAAACTATTGATGTCAATGAGTCATATGAAGGAAAATGGTAATGGGCTCTTGAGAGTTGGATGTAGTTTTATTGATAAGAAATGAGAAACCCACAAGGAAGAGCTCACTGCTTGCAGTTTCTTTTTCTCAGTCCTCTGTTCTTGGGGCCAAATTTGCTCAGAAAAGCCTAAAATTTATGATGAGATGGCTCAGCTTTTGAAAATATATGCAAATGTTTCATGCTGGATTAGCTGGGCAATGTCAACATTGCAACACATGCCAAGGGGAAGATAATTCAGTGTTTCAAAGGGACTCTACGTGGTTATTTACTGACTCTTCTCCCAGCCTTGTGAAGAATCATGGACAGGAAAATATAACATGAGCTCAGAAATGTTTTATATGCTACCTTATAATGCTAATTAAATGCAGATTATATAAAAGAGCAGTTATTTACATATCTAAATCTCATTCTCCTGCAGGCCCTGCAATTCCTGTTGGGGTGGATGTGCAAGTTGAGAGTTTGGACAGTATTTCTGAGGTTGACATGGTATGTAATCCTCTTTTTAGCCTCAATTATTCCTAGTCATGGAAAGTCACAAATGGAGTAAAAACACTGGAAAGAGAAGTGGAAAGGGGAACACAAAGGAGAAAAGGAAGCTTCTTGATTCCTTCCTCCTTTCTTTTCCTCCCCGTTTTGGGGCAACTCATCTGGTCTAGGCAAAATGTGAAGATGTAAAAGAAGAGCTTTAGACAGATCAGTTTTGATCGTGGTACAACTACATCTTCTTTAAAAGAAAGGGGGTTGCCTGCCTGCATTGAAAGAGAGGGTTTGGGAGGATGCCTGCACTGAAGTGCATGGGATGGAGCTTTCAGTGCAGGAAATGGCTGTCACAAGGAGTCCCGGGGCTCTAAGATGTCAAGATAATGTTTGTAGCAGCAAAAAGCCCTCATTAGTGTGAGGAAATAACAAGCAATGCTTTCTGTCAGGAGCATCTGATTTCAACAACAGTCTTGCCTATCAGAAAGCTTTGGGGGCAGCTCTGTGCCTTTGCTGTAGATAGCTCTGCAGTCCTGTTTTCCCAGCGTGGGGCAAGTGCTTTCCACAGCAGTTGCTGGTTTGTAATTGGGATGGTAGAAAGGTCTCCCAGGTCAGTCTGGTGTTCTGCTGGTTTGCATTTCCAGCAGTTTCTCCCAGCATGGGTGTTCACAGAGAGATGAGCTGTTGTCTGCATGACCAGAGTAGCTGGGCTCTATGTACCTGCATCAGGCAGCTCTGCAGCTCCTCAGGGCAGGCAGGGTAGGTCTGCAGACAGGGACAAACTGCAGGCAGGACTTTTCACACTGCTCTGAAGGGTTAGTGTCCTTGGAAAATGAATACTCTCAGTCAGAAATCATTTGCCTACCACTGCTTCAACAGGCATCTGGTGCCTGAAAGAAGCACCAGGCTGAAGCTGTCTGGAAGCATCATGGCTTCAGGGCTCAGGGCTGGTGACCCTGAATAACCAGGCTCATTTTTACTCCTTTTTTTTGTATCTTCTGGTGTAAATGGTACTAACTTCTAAGAAAGCATCAGTTATGCTTCTTCCTTGCTTTGCTTTTTACCAGCTCTGGTTAAGCTCTCCTCATCCAGACTCTGAGGCTGGCTTCTGCAGCCAGGGTGCAACCTAAGCCCTGCTGGTGGAAGCAGTTTCTTTAGGAATTTAGCTCTAAGGGGAAGGCAGCCAATGTCCATCGGGGAACAGGAGATGGCAGTGTCCCTGGAGGCAGCAGGGCTGGAGACTGTCTGCCCAGATAGGTGAGCAGAAGTGTTTCTCTAACAAGTCTCTGTCACAGTCAGAGAGGGAGGTACCTGGGCAGCTCTGCCCCATGAAAGGCAGCAAGCTGGCACTGGAAATTTCTTTGACAAATTCACGATAAACCTATTGGCAATTCCAGGCTGTTGCCAGGGCAGCCCTTTGAAACAGAGAGTCAGGTTAATCACTGTTTTGTAATCAGAAAAGCAAAATGAGGTGGTGGTGATAGCTTTAGAAAGCAGTTGCTGAGTGTTTAGGACATCCCAGCCTGTGCTGCTGGCTCCCCAGGTTTGGCAGCTGCAGCTCCTATAACCACTCCTTTAATTGGGAATATAAAGAAAACAAGTGTATTTGATCTCTCATCATGAGAGAGTAGAATCAACTCTGAAAGCAGCAGCTGCCAGGTTGGGATCAACAAACAGATGTTTTCCATTGTATGACTGAAGTTCCTGCCCTCTTTACGAGCTTAAAAGAGCTTTATTTATCCATTTGTACAGTAGGAAAAGCAGTTCCCTCACTTGGTGGCTGTTTGCAATGATTTAGTTCTTTGGGGGATGGAGTGATCAGTGTTCAGCCTGATCATTAAGCTAATTTTGGAAGTTTTTGCTCTTGAACATGCCGTTGATACCATAGTCCTTCAAGATATTTTTTCCAGGATTGCAGAATCACAGAATCACAGATTTTTAAATATTATTTATAGAATCATTTATAGAATCAT